>MJUU01040520.1:59817-75703 GCA_002080025.1 Modiolus philippinarum
AAACTCAATCTCCAACTCATCAAGGTTAATTAATTCACACCAAGCAAATTTCAGAAAAGTCTCAAAACTGTGTCTCAGAATGGATTGACTGACAACAGTAAAACTGTACTTGCAAAAATTGGTTGCAGGGGCATATAACAATAGTGTATGCACATGTGTAATATCTAGAATAAGAGAATTTAAATCTGTTGGTTTAAATATTAAACATCAGTATGAATTGTCCCATTTCTGTTGTCGTATTTTGTTCGGCCTAGAAACTTTTAGCTAAGTACTTAAATAAAATTAAATCTCTACCTTTGTCAACTGATTCTTGGCACAGTTTTACTATGAACAAGTAAGAAAACGTGTCCTAATAAAGTTAATCTTGCCAGGAAATAAATATCTTCCCTTCAGTGAATGTCGTCACAATTAATTACAAATCCAAATTTGTTTATATTTATATATTGTGTAACTTAGTGGGAACAATGAGAAATGTTCTCTCACGTGTGTTCTCTCCGACCACATAAGATTTTGTTTATTAGATCAATGTAAATCAATGGTTGAATTATTTGTGTGTAGCCCATTTCAAGTCTATTGGTTGAAAATAACTATAAAATTTGAGATGAGAAATGAGCAAAAGAAGGTGTAAGGTGCCTAAAAAAAACAAGAGAACAATTACGTAATAAAATGAAAGATTGAATACACCTACATTTACTTAAACTGAACTCGAATGAAGGTATCCAGATTACCAGATAAACAAAATAAACCATAAATCAACCAACAAAGTAACTGCTTGCGGTTCAGAAAGCTTGGGACACAGTAGTCTGCATGGTGGTTATGGTTGATCAACATGACCATCATGACATAGTAAAGTTTGGAAACATTTGCTTGACCTAGTACAAGCAGCAAGACTTTTGACACAGAAATAGACAAGCAAAGTCAAGTTTAATGGCACTGCTGTACAGATTAAGATACAGTTTTCATCTGTAATGTTTATTTCGCTGAACTTGATTACTCTTTATTCAGGGGCCGACTCCGACCTGCCATTGGGTGTGGGGCTTTCTCACCGTTCATTGAAGATCTTATGGTGGCTTTGAGTTGTTGTTGCTCCCCTTTGGGTCATTGTCTCTTTGACACATTCCCCATTTCCCTTCTTTTTTCTATTCATCTGTAAATGGTCATTTCCTATGTAAGGCAGCCCAAAGAGGACACCTGGTGGCTTGAAGCTGTCTTACAATGTACATGGGTAAACACACAATAAAACATTGAATCTTCACTGTCATAATTGTTTCTATAATATACATGTACACTCCAGATTAGACACCAAAAAGAGTGACAAGTTTATTTTGACTCATGTTGATTGGTGTATTTTATGAAAGAAATCGGGTTCTTACATTCTTTTGAAATTTAAGATCAGGACACCTCCCACTTGTGTGAGAAATTCTACGTCTTTTTTCCTTCTTTAACTTAGTAAAAGACAGAATTTCTCAAGCTCCTGGAAGATATCCCTTGATGATCTTTTAATATGGTCTCATATAAGAAAGTTTGCAAAATGGTTTAGGGGATCTCCTGTAGTTGGTGGTCGCAATTCTGGAATACTGGAATACAGGAGAACATTGTGATAAAATTTCAAGATTACAAGATTGAGTCCGAATATTCACAATACCTACACAGCAGACCCGAAAATAGCTTACATGTTATAACTTATCATAATAAAGCTTCTGACCAAATATGAAATCATTCCAACATATATAAACTGAGAAAACTGACCAAAATTTCCCATCCATAGTGTGTTATGGTAAAACTTCAACATTTCAGCTAACAGGAAGTAGCAACACGGCAGATCCGAAAAATGCTTACATGTTAAAACTCATCATAATCAAGCTTCTGATCAAATATGACATATACAATCTGAGAAAACTGTGACCAAAAATGTGTGACACATGAACAGACAGACAGACAGACTGAGGGACAGATGGACAGACAGACAAACGGACAGACGGACATTGATATCACTATATACCTGCCGCTTTTTCAAAGCGGTGGTATAATAACAACTGTCATTTCTAAATTTTAATAAGGCTAGAGGAAGCTTCATTAAATAGTCAAAGAAAATCTTCAAAACAGAACATCATTCTACAAATGTCCAATATTAATTCTATCAAACAGTCATGACAGAACTGACCATTTTCTAGAAATAGAAAGGGGTCGATATAAAAAATTAAACAGAAATGAACAATTATGTCAAATGTGCAATTCAAAAGTCATCAAAGATGAGGTTCACTACTTTTTCCATTTTCCAAAGTATAACAACATACACAACACAAAAACAATTTAATATAGTTAATCTTTCTGACACAAAAAACAAACAAGATAAATTTTTAAAAATTATGTCATCTCCGAATCATTTGTAGTTTGTTGCTCCATTTATTAAAAAGTCTTTAATACCGAGGAAAGTGGACTCTATAGCTGCATGATTCTTTTATTTTATAATTTGCTATGTTTGAAATGTCTTGTTTATTTGTTTACTTTGTAATTATATGTATTGCAATCAACTCCCAAGTGAGTAAAATTGTGCTTTTCAATAAACTGTATAATATTAAACCTTATCATGCTTATATTTCCTGTCAACGTACATGTGCAATCTACGCATTCATTTACATCTGATTTTTTTTTTGAAAAATCATTTACAAGTACTAATTTTTTCCATATATTACTTTATGCCTAATTGAACAAATGATATACAATTACATAACAGCTGGTACAGCTAGTAGGAAATAATAATATCATTTACTAAAATATCTCCATTAAATATTCAAATTGATTTTCACTTATATTTCAACATGCATTGCAAAATCTATCTTTCCAAATTGTCTCATCCGTGTTACTGGAATACAATTCAAATTAGTCACAGAATCTTGTTGTATTTCAAGTGAATGATCATATATGGTAAATACATACATCTTTACTGCAATATAATTCAAGATTAAAAACCTTGATCTAAGGTCAAGGTCATGGTCAAAGTGACAGTCTTGGGCGTCTGAAAGCTACCATCATAAAATACATGAAATACCTAACCCTAGCGATATAGCTAACAAAAACAAAGTTTCAAGGTCAGAAGGTCAAATTCTAGTATTGAGCAAGTGAATCTGGCACAAAGAATACACATTATTGATGATTCAGAAAACCTTTAATAAAAACGGCTAATGTTACAGTTTATGCAAACTTGAAGAAAACCAAACAGATACAATACTATATGTAGCAAAGACAAGACAAGATTTTATTTATGCATCCAAATCTTCCATTCAGAAGGCATAAAAACGAGAATGTAAAATAATGCATTGAAACCAACTTTTGGTTTTTGGTCATATAATTTACAGCCTACTAACTGAGTACTACATGCTTTTGCATGTGGCGTGGGAAGTCTAAATATGTTGTAAAATTTTGAGAAGACTGTGACCCCATAAAATTTGTCAGTAGTTTTATGAAAAAAAAACCAACCAAATCATATAAAAAAAAGTACCTTTTAAATCTGTCACTGCAAACACTGTCTTGTTTGTTTACATATTACAAAGGATGTACTGTAACCGTACATCTATCACAACACCAAGGTGACTTCCCTCCCTCAAGTCTTTGTTATAATAAACATGATTATAGTGCAACAAGCTCCAGGTCACTTCACTGTTTATGTCAAATGTATAATATAAATGTAGAAACCAAGGCAAGCATAGAAATTTTTATCTCCATTATAATTAACAGCAATATATTTTTCCAGATACAGTGCTCCCTCGTTATGGGTATCAGGAGGGGAGGAATTTAACCTTTTGGTTTTGGAGAAAAAGGGTCAAAGGTCAAGGTCACATATGGGTACATATATACTTATACACTAGTATGAATGGATTAGTTTCTTATAAGCTAAAGTATACCTTTTTTCATATTTTCATTTTCCCATGCATTCAACGTGTTTTATATAAATTTACATGAAAAAAAAACAACCAAACTTTAATCTTAATTGTTTAACAAGAGGCTCTCAAGAGCCTGTATTGCTCTAACATATAAAGATGAATGGCATTTCCAAAAGGGTCCAATGTTAAACTTTATTCCCTGTTGGAAGCCACCTTTGATTGGATGCAGACATAATAGACACAATTTTTGAAGGGGGCCACCAAAGGATTTTTTTGTGATCAAGTTTAGTTCTAATTGGATTTTTGGTTACAGAGGCCTAAGCCTTTAAATGGAACCATTTATTAACTATGTTCCTGCTGTTGGCCATTTTAAATGAGACCTGCAGGATACCCTTTTTGTAGGGACTATTGAAGGACAATCTAAGTTTGGTTCTAATTGAAATTTTCTAATTGAACTATCAGTTTTTGAGAGGAAGATCTTTGAATGTGTGTTCCAATGGGTCAAATATTAAGCTATCTTCCCCCCTGGTGGCTATTTTGGATGAGGTACATACCTGCTGAATACTTTTTTTGAAATGGACCATCTAAGAACAATCGTGACTAATCTGAGAAGATCTTTTAATCAATTGAATATGTTTTCCATAGGGTCCAATGTTAAAACTATCTTGGCAATCTTGAATGAAGTATGGACCTACCAGATACCTTTTTTGGGAGGGACCATATAAGGACCATTGTGTCTAAGTTTGGTTAGGCCAAAAAAAAAATATGAGTGTTTACGGTAGTCCGACCGACCCTATTTTTTAGATGCCGACCCTAGAACTTTTTATTGATTCTCATAAAAAAAAGTTCAAAGTTGTTATCAACCGACCCTATTTTGATACAGACCTCTGTAAATTGATAAGTTTATCTGGTAACATGCTTCCGCTGGTACGGAAAGTTAATAAAATAGACATCNAACCTGAAAATAGCTTACACGGTACAACTCATTATCATGAAGCTCCAGACCAAATATGAAATCATTTCCACTTTTGGAAGAAGAGAAAACTTTGACGAAAAATTTTCATTAGTAGTAGTATATGAAACTAAGTATTAATGTATCGGCAAACAGGAAGTAGTAGCGCCACAAACATGAAAATATCTGACACTGTACAACTCATCATTTGGAAGCCTAATGCTAAATATCAAATCATTCTCACCTGTAGAAGCCGAGAAAACTTTGACAGTAAAAGTGTTACGGACGGACGGAATGACGGACGGACGGACACCACCATCACTATATACCCTCCGCTTTTACAAAGCGGGGTATAATAAATATGTGTGTTTACGGTAGTCCGACCGACCCTATTTTTTAGATGCCGACCCTAGAACTTTTAATTGATTCTCATAAAAAAAAGTTCAACGTTGTTATCAACCGACCCTATTTTGATACAGACCTCTGTAAATTGATAAGTTTATCTGGTAACATGCTTCCGCTGGTACGGAAAGTTAATAAAATAGACATTTAAATTTTTTATTTGGTTCAAAAGACATTCAAATAGATAAAAATAAAGAAATATGCCAAGTTTCTTCCAAAACACAATGCAAATGGCAGGACTTCCGGTTTCTAGGATTAATTTCAGAACGGAATTGGGAATGACCAGAAATTTTTCTGGATTTCGTTGATGATGCCTGAAAAAAAAAAAAAAAGATGCCCGACCTACCGACCCTAATTTTTTTTAGCAGACTACAGTAAACACACATTTTTTTGTTTTTGCCTTATAACTGAACAAGTAGTTTTTTATATGAAGGTCTTTGAATGTCTTTGAAATAGGGTCCAATGTTAAGACTATGTTCCCTGCTGGCAGCCATCTTGGACGAAGTACGGACCTGCCAGATACATTTTTTGGAAAGGACCACCTAAGAACTATTGTGACTAAGTTCTAACTGGATAAGTAGTTTCTGAGAAGAATATCTTTGTACTCAGTATTTGAATGTCTTTACCATAGGGCCCAATGTTAAAATTATATCCCCTGCTGGCTGCCATCTTTGATGAGGTACGATTTCTGGAGAGGACCATCTAGGGACTATTGTGACTAAGTTTGGCTGTAATGAGACAGGTAGTTTCTGAGAAGGTCTTTGAATGTCTTTTCCATAGGGTCCAATGTTAAAACTATGTTCCCCGCTGGTGGCGATCTTGGATGAGGTACAGACCTGCCCGATAATATTTTTGAAGGGGACCACCCAATGATTTTTTTGTGACCAAGTTTGGATTTATTTGGCCCAGTGTTTTCAGAGGAGATCTTAGAATGAAAAGTTTACGACAGACAACAGACGGAGGGAAGACAGACAACAAGTGATGGCAAAAGCTCACCCTGGCATAGCCAGGTGAGCTTAAAATATCAAGCAGTGTAACCCATACAATTGCACAGGTTTATTACAAAATTTCACAGAAGGAAATTATATTGCCCTTCTAACCTGAAGTAGCCTTTTTAATGGTTCTTTTAAATTTGGGCATACCTGTATCTCATAAACAATTCACAAAATATTATCATTAAATTATGAAGAAATGAAAATTTTATTCGAGATTGAATCTCATGATGATGATAACTTTCACCTTTTTGATTCAGATGTAAACAAATGATAAATCATATTAAGTTATTACAAATCATTTATGTCACACACAAACTGTATATTAACCTGTGTCATATATCTTACAGCTATTTTCTTAGAAATACTAAATAATATAGGACATTATACAGTACATTAGCTTTATACCACAAAACCACATTAATTTCACTATTTTAACACTTTACATAAGTTACACAAAGCGCCAGAACATTTAAGAGGTCAAGATGCCCTATGCAATTGTTATTTTTCAATAAAACAGCATATATTTGACATAAAATACGCATGTGAAAATATGTGCACAACATAGGAGAGATGATAACAGGATATGATTGATAAATTCAAACTTCATAAACAATATTGAGAACAAAAGAGAGATATCAACTTGGAAACAGAACAAAAATCAGATGATCTTGATGTGTAAATAGATTCATGTATGGCCAATATAATGTCAATTTGTTCCTATAGTAATTAATACTATACAGCATGATTAATAGATTCATTTCTTTTTTTAATAAATTTTCAATTTTTTTTTACATTCTTTTAGCATTTATCTTAATCAATACACACAAAGCAAAGATGTTGGTGAATGAGAAATAATTTTTTGCAGTATTCAATGCTAATGCAAAGTTTGTACCTGGTCTTGTCAAACAAATGGTTCTTCAATTACATAATTTCAACTTCTCTAAAATTTGTAAAAATAAAATACTTACATTTTGAATAAAACTGATCACACCTGAACTGAGGTTAAACAGAAAACTCCTAATTTAGAAACCTCTGACTCACAACATAAAACTGCTACAGGCAAAATGGTGAGGTGGGGGAGGTTACCATAGCAACAGATTAACCTGCATAGTTTCTTTTTCACAAAAATCACTTTCATTTACTTTAGATTGATGGGATTTTATGGTGTTATTTATTGACAGAAAGCTTGTTTATATCAAAGTATTTATCAACATTTTTTTATACTTGTACGTAGGTATAAGGATGTTAATTAACAACAAACATGAACACTTTATTGTTTATACAAATATTTTTGATCATCACTACTTTCTAAAAATAAACATAATATTTCTTTGATAATGGCTCAATGCCTAGTATTTATAACAAGTATATATGGATAGAGGTAAACTAAAATAACAAATAAACTTAATCAATATGTAAGAATTGAATTCCTAGAGATAATTTACATGCAAGCAATAATTATGAAATTATACTTTCTTTAAAGAATTATTGTAAAAATAAAGAAATACGGTTTGTTACTTGTAGCATGTGTAACTTTGAATAACTAATTTAGTCTGTAGCAAGATAAAAATTAAAATGAAACGATTGCAATCCCCGGTCACCCTTTTTTTTTGGATCTCCAGTAAGTAAAAAAATACGTTTTTTTTAAATAAAATGTCTGTTACTATTGCAAACAATCCTCGTTACTGAACAGATTTGAAAAATATAAGTTGTTAGTTTCATGAAATTTACCAAAAATCAGAATCAAATATTTTTGAATCATTGGTACTTGCTGCTACTGAAAACAATCTTTATTACTATATATAAGGAATTGGAAAAGATATGGTTGCTAGGTATAATTCAAAAAAAAATAACTGGTCTTTCCGAGTATCAGGAAATTAACAATTTAGAATCAAAGATTTTTGCAATTTTGCTATTCAAAATAATCAAAAAAAGATATGGTTTCTAGGTAGAATTCCAAAAAAATAACTGGTAGTTCTCTAGGTAGAATTCCAAAAAAATAACTGGTAGTTAAGAGCTTTAAGAAATTTACTAAAATTAGAATAAAAGATTTTTGCAATTTGACATTTGAAAATGGTTATTATTATTATAAGGAACTGAAAAAGACATGGTTACTAGGTAGAATTCCAACTAGAGGCTCAGAGACTGAACCTGTATTGCTCACCTGACAAAATGCTTCTATATCATGCATGACCAAAAAAGATGTAATTTACCAATGAGGTATAATGTTAAGCTATATTCTCCATTGGCACAAGTGTTTTTAGTCGGATCCTATTAAAATGAGTAATCTTTGCAAAGGACCTTCAATACACCATTCCATCATAGTTTAGTTAAATTTGCTAAAATACATGTAGTTTGAGAGAAGATAATGAAAAGTATAGTTTTCACATACCGCCCTATGATGTTCAACTATGTTCTGCACTGGAGACCATGTTTTTGTTGGATCGAAATGAAATGATCAAATTTTGTAAAGTACCTTCCGTACATCATTCCTGTAAATTTGGTTGAATTTGCTTCAGCAGTTTCAGAGGAGAAGACTAAAATGTGACTTTTCCCATAGGGTGCAATGTTAAACCTAAGTTCCCCACTGGCCGAAATGTTTTTTGTCAGATTGAAATAAAATTAGCATTCTTTGCAAAGGACCTCTGGTACATCATTCCTGTAAAGTTTGGTTGAATTTGCTTCAGTCCTTTCATAGGAGAACATGAAAATGTGATTTTCAAATAGGGTCCAATGTTAAATCATGTTCTGTGCTGGCGGCCATGTTTTTTGTCAGATCAGAAGGAAATAACAAAATACCGAGGTTACTGTTAATTTATTTTCTGCATATGCGCATTTCAACAACTTATGTCTCATCAGTGCAGATTAATCCAAAACATTTGGAAGTCAATTTATCAATAAACTGAGAGAAATGAGCAATCTTTGTTAAGGACCTTTAGTACATCATTCATGTAAAGTTTGGTTGAATTTGCTTCAGTGGATGAAAATGTGATTTTTCCAATAGGGTCTAATGTTAAACCTAAGTTCTGTGCTGGCTGCCATGTTTTTTATCGGATAGGAAAGAAACAAGCAATCTTTGTTAAGGACCTTTAGTACATCATTCATGTAAAGTTTGGTTGACTTTGCTTCAGTCGTTTCAGAGCAGAAGATGAAAATGTTTCCCATAGGTCCAATTGCTAAACCATGTTCCGTGCTGACGGCAATGTTTTTTGTCGGATCGGAACGAAATGAGCAATCATTGTTAAGGACCTTTAGTACATAATTCCTTTTAAGTTTGGTTGAATTTGCTTCAGTGGTTTCAGAGTAGAAGATGAAAATGTGATTTTTCCCATAGGGTCCAATGTTAAACCTAAGTTCGGGGCTGGCGGCCATGTTTTTTGTCGGATCGGATCGAAATGAGCAAACTTTGTAAAGGACCTTCCATACATCATTCCTGTAAAGTTTGGTTGAATTTGCTTCAGCCGATTCAGAGAAGAAGATGAAAATGTGAATTTCCCATAGGGTCCAATGTTAAAACATGTTCCGTGCTGGCGGCCATGTTTTTTGTCTGATTGGAACGAAATGAGCAATCATTGTTAAGAACCTTTAGTACATCATTCCTGTAAAGTTTGTTTGAATTGAGAGCAGAAGATGAAAATGTGATTTTTCCCATACATGTAGGTCCAATGCTAAACCTAAGTTCAGTGCTGGTGGCCATGTTTTTTGTCAGATCAGAACGAACTGAGAAAATTTGGTAAAGGACCTTCCATACATCATTCCTGTAAAGTTTGGTTGAATTTGCATGAACTGTACTTGAACAGCTTGACCTGTTCTTGAACAGATGTTGAACTGTTCATGAAAAAATCTCACTTGAGTTCATGAACTTGTAATTCATGAACCTGTTCAAGAAACGTTCTTGAACTGTTCATGAAAACAATCACACTAGACTTCATGAACATGTACTGTTCAAGAAATATTCTTGAACTGTTCATAAAAAACAATCTCAATGACTTCATGAACATTGATACAAGAACTCTTGAACATTTCAAGAAAACAAAATCATCACATTTCATGAACATTATGTTCATGAATCTTTTCAATATATGTCCTTGAACATTTCATGAAAATACAAAAGAAATGAATTCATGAACAAGATGTGATTTCTGAGACTGTTTTTTCTGGAATAAAGGATGAATTTTCTGTAACTGCAGTCTTGAAAAATCTACAGTATTGAGATTAAAGAAGGGTTGCAATAAAGTAGAGAGCAGAAAACCAAATTTCTGGAAACTCAGCCCATCTCTAGATTTTCCATGGTGCCTGTGTTTTCCATGAAAAATGAAGAAATTTTCCATAGAATTCCATGGAATTCCATAGCATAGCATGGAAAGCTGAACTTAGAAAATGTTAGTCATGGAAATGGTCATGAAAGTAGGACTTAGTTTTATTTTCACATGGAAAAATTCGAAAGTTGGACTTAGTTTATTTTTCACATGGAAAATATGGTCAATGTGAAAAATAAACTAAGTCCAATAGTGATGGATAATAATATCACAGTACATTTTTACAATGTTGAATAATATAGGAATTAATTAATTGGGCTAAAATAAATCTCCCTCAATATTTAAGAATGTTTGTTGACTGAAAGTTTACTATATCATTTGCTATAATAAGATATCGATGCAGGGCTCTTATTAAACAAACAAGGGGTGTGACGCCTGAAAAATGAAATAGACACCCTGAAATCACAGGAACTTTGCATTTAGATGTGTTTTGAGGCTGAAAATATACAACCTAGCAGAAATAATTGATTTCAGGGCATAAATTTGAACTTAACACTTTTTCTTGGCAGAAAGTTTGGACATGAATGCAAGTCACCTTAAAGAAAAGATTTTGAACAGATATATCATATTTGGGAGGGAATTTGCGAAAAATACCAGTCGAGAGATGATATATTTGCCGAGCCCAACAGGCGAGGGAAATTGCATTCTCGAGACTAGTATTTTTCACAAATTCCCCGACCAAACATGATATATCTGTTTAATTCTACCGAATGACTTTGTTTTATGCGCACAGATGATGTCGGTTTTAAATTTTTTACAAGCGTCTCAGTGAAAGGTTAAAAAAGGCAAATTTTTTAGCAAATACCCCGGCAGAGGGTAAAAAGTGACAAATTTTTAGGCAAAATTACCCCACTGCTTGAAAACTTGCTTGAAATTTCATGGATTTGTCAAAAATACACCGGTATTCGACCAATCAAATTGCAGCATTCTATCATAAGGTAGAATTAAAGATAAAATATAACTTTTAAAAATTTTGTGACCAGGAACTTTTTATTTAATTGTCTTGAAACAGATTAAGGTGTAAAATTGGACTTTGAAATTTGAAAAAGCCAGCTAATCTTTTTAAATTTTAAGGGATGACCATGATTTTTTCAGGGAAAGATTGAGGATTTTATTTTGAGACGGGTTACTTCTTGAACTTCTTCTAACGCAAGGTTACCCCAGATCTCACATCATCACGGCTTGATTAAGATGTGATCATGCCGATATAGGCGGGATTGGCTGGAATTTGACATCACAGCAACGAAGTGTGATTTTCTTTAACAAATGAAATCTTAGCGAGGTAGGCAAGATCACATCTCCTCACCCTGCTGAGATCTCGCCAAAATTAGTGTTGAATACTTAGTAGTCTGCATCTCGACATTCTGTATTCGTTGTCAAAGATCATAACAATACCAAAAACAGATTTCTGGGCTTTTTTTTATGAACCCGTTTACATTGTGTGTAGCTGCTCGGCGATGATCACTAGTCTTAGAAGATAAGCAAATCGTTATTTTGGGACTATTTATAACTCCGTACTGTAACTGGACCTAGAGTAGATTATCTTCATTGTCAAAACGAAAGTGAAAGTAACTTAGTGAAGGTCAAATGCATTGGGAATCCGGGTTGTTTCGCTCCTATTCCCTTTCGCCCCAGGTGTGTTCGCGCTGATTCCTGTTCGCCCTGGGTCGTTTCGCTCCACTTTTGAAATTGTTTTTGAAAAACTGTTTCCTTTATGTATTTGATCAGAATCTGGTTTGGGGAGTACTGAAAATGGGCGAATGTTTCAGAGTCTCTCTTTTGTTATTTTGATGGTTTTGGTTGGATTTTTGATTATTTCTTTTTCTAACACCGCGGAAACACAACATATGATAATATCAAAACACCAACAGTTTAAAATACTAGCAAATTAAATTGGTAATGAAGTACATTCAGAGATGCATCGATCGACGGTATGATCCATGCATACATTTTTTTTCAGGTAATTATGCTTAGTGGGAAAGGGACAAAGAACTAAGCAAACTGGAGAAAAACACATGTGCCATTGACTTGCATGATAAAATGGTTTTTTGTCAAAGTGGATTTCACCCCTGGACAGTAAACTCCGAGATTGTTAACGAGATGCCATTTTGTTTTTGTTTTTTTACAGTATATTTTTCTGTTTTCAGCCTTTTTTTAGACTTTGTATATTCTGAATCTGGACTAAGAGATAAAGATACACAGATACGTTTTAAAATTACGCAAAACAAGAATTAGATTATGAGTTGCACTACAGCACACAACCGTCATTTTTCCTCTCCCTCACACTCAAGATCAAAGAATTTTCAAAAGTATTAAATGTTTTTATATAAAACTTTCTCAAGGAGTACATATATGCAAGCGCTTGGGTCTTAATACACTGGTCAATTTGTAATTATATTTCTGATAAATCAAAGAATGAATTACTTCATTTGAGTAGGATGTATGGTTTGAATTTTTATTAATTAATTTCAAAAGTAAATCCGACATAATTATGTTATCCATGGATAGGCAATTACGCATTATATTACCTTTAATTATCGGAGCGAAACGACCTATTTGTCGGTGCGAAACAACCCGGTCGAAATAACCCGGAGCAAACGGGTAATAGGAGCGAAACAACCCGGTACCATGCATTGGACATTTGCAGGAAAATGCATGCAACGAAAAGATAGATGTTTTTGAAAATTAATTTTCACCAATGATTAAATTTGTATTATAAAAAATCTATGAAATATTAATGTCTTGTTTGTTTAAATCGTGTGTCTAATTAAAAAAAAACAAGTCATCGAATATGTGACATGTATTGATAAATATGATTGGTCCATCGCTGCATCTTGTCCAATCAGCACCAACATTTCTCAACATTGTTGTAGGTCAGATTTGGCGCATGGAAGTGATTTGCAGATGGACACAATGAATATAGTTTTTTGTCCCAGAACTCCATCTGTTTCATTAATTTTCAAAAATGGGTCGTTTCGCTCCGATAATTAGAGGTAATATAATGCGTAATTGCCTATCGATGGATAACATAATTATGTCGGATTTACTTTTGAAATTAATTAATAAAAATTCAAACCATACATCCTAATCAAATGAAGTAATTCATTCTTTGATTCATCAGAAATATAATTAAATAATTAACCAGTATATTAAGACCCGAGCGCTTGCATATATGTACTCCTTGAGAAAGTTTTATATAAAAACATTTAATACTTTTGAAAATTCTTTGATCTTGAGTGTGAGAGAGAGGATAAATGACGGTTGTGTGTTGTAGTGCAACTCATAATCTAATTCTTGTTTTGCGTAATTTTAAAACGTATCTGTGTATCTTTATCTCTTAGTCCAGATTCAGAATATACAAAGTCTAAAAAAAGGCTGAAAACAGAAAAATATACTGTAAAAAAACAAAAACAAAATGGCATCTCGTTAACAATCTCGGAGTTTACTGTCCAGGGGTGAAATCCACTTTGAAAAAAAAAACATTTTATCATGCAAGTCAATCGCACATGTGTTTTTCTCCAGTTTGCTTAGTTCTTTGTCCCTTTCCCACTAAGCATAATTACCTGAAAAAAAATGTATGCATGGATCATACCGTCGATCGATGCATCTCTGAATGTACTTCATTACCAATTTAATTTACTAGTATTTTTAACTGTTGGTGTTTTGATATTATCATATGTTGTGTTTCCGCGGTGTTAGAAAAAGAAATAATCAAAAATCCAACCAAAACCATCAAAATAACAAAAGAGAGACTCTGAAACATTCGCCCATTTTCAGTACTCCCCAAACCAGATTCTGATCAAATACATAAAGGAAACAGTTTTTCAAAAACAATTTCAAAAGTGGAGCGAAACGACCCAGGGCGAACGGGAATCAGCGCGAACACACCTGGGGCGAAAGGGAATAGGAGCGAAACAACCCAGGTTGCGAACGGGATTCGAGGCGAAACGACACGGATTCCCAATGCATTTGACCTTCACCAAGTTACTTTCACTTTCGTTTTGACAATGACGATAATCTACTCTAGGTCCAGTTACAGTACGGAGTTATAAATAGTCCCAAAATAACGATTTGCTTATCTTCTAAGACTAGTGATCATCGCCTAACAGCTACACACAATGTAAACGGGTTCATAAAAAAAAGCCCAGAAATCTGTTTTTGGTATTGTTATGATCTTTGACAACAAATACAGAATGTCGAGATGCAGACTACTAAGTATTCAACACTAATTTTGGCGAGATCTCAGCAGGGTGAGGAGATGTGATCTTGCCTACCTCGCTAAGATTTCATTTGTTACAGAAAATCACACTTTGGTGCTGTGATGTCAAATTCCAGCCAATCCCGCCTATATCGGCACGATCACATCTTAATCAAGCCATGATGATGTGAGATCTGGGGTAACCTTGCGTTAGAAGAAGTTCAAGAAGTAACCCGTCTCAAAATAAAATCCTCAATGTTTCACTGAAAAAATCATGGTCATCCCTTAAAATTTAAAAAGATAAGCTGGCTTTTTCAAATTTCAAAGTCCAATTTTACACCTTAATCTGTTTCAAGACAATTAAATAAAAAGTTCCTGGTCACAAAATTTTTAAAAGTTATATTTTATCTTTAATTCTACCTTATGATAGAATGCTGCAATTTGATTGGTCGAATACCGGTGTATTTTTGACAAATCCATGAAATTTCAAGCAAGTTTTCAAGCAGTGGGGTAATTTTGCCTAAAAATTTGTCACTTTTTACCCTCTGCGGGGGTATTTGCTAAAAAATTTGCCTTTTTTAACCTTTCACTGAGACGCTTGTAAAAAATTTAAAACCGACATCATCTGTGCGCATAAAACAAAGTCATTCGGTAGAATTAAACAGATATATCATGTTTGGTCGGGGAATTTGTGAAAAATACCAGTCTCGAGAATGCAATTTCCCTCGCCTGTTGGGCTCGGCAAATATATCATCTCTCGACTGGTATTTTTCGCAAATTCCCTCCCAAACATGATATATCTGTTCAAAATCTTTGCTTTAAGGTGACTTGCATTTATGTCCAAACTTTCTGCCAAGAAAAAGTGTTAAGTTCAAATTTATGCCCTGAAATAAATTATTCCTGCTAGATTGTATATTTTCAGCCTCAAAACACATCTAAATGCAAAGTTCCTGTGATTTCAGGGTGTCTATTTCATTTTTCAGGCGTCACACCCCTTGTTTGTTTAATAAGAGCCCTGCATCGATATCTTATTATAGCAAATGATATAGTAAACTTTCAGTCGACAAACATTCTTAAATATCGAGGGAGATTTATTTTAGCCCAATTAATTAATTCCTATATTATTCAACATTGTA
>MJUU01040521.1:0-11266 GCA_002080025.1 Modiolus philippinarum
AAATTTACAGCATAGAATTTCTCTGGTGGCGGAAATACCCCTCCATAAGTTTTCACCCTTGCTAAAGTGATATGGACTATTTTCATTTTATTCTTTGTTCAATTTAGTACATTTAGTTTTGTTCTTTTTCCTCTTTTTTTACATCTATTACAGTAATACGGTGGAAATTAAAAGTATCTTGATTATAACTTGCATTTGAAGAATGTTTTGGTAATGAGGTACATGATAACTTCTTTGAATTTGCAAACTATGTTACATGGGTTGGAGACACAGGTCCAGATATGTAATTGGTCTTGTTCCGAGGAAAGTTACCAACCCTTTGATAAGCACATTTACTTGACGAAATGATTTATATCCCTTTTGTACATAGTTGCGATTTGTATAGCAATGCGGCCAGTAACTACCTAGTAACATCAAAAACAATGCGACGAACAGAATTCTAAAAACAAAGCGATCAGTTATTTTAGATTAGGCGGAATCAGTAACACCAGTACCAGTGATCAATTACACTAGAAACATTGCGATCAGAAATTCGTGAAAAAATGCGTAGCAACAATTCAACCAATAACACCAGAAACAATGCAATCAGTAACATTAGATACAATGCGATCAAATAACACTAGACACAACGTCACCAGTAACACTAGAAACAATGCAACCAATAACACTTCAAACAATGCGATAATTTACATTAGAAACAATGCATCAGTAACATTAGAAACAATGCGATCAGTAACATAAAAAACAATGCGATCACTTATATTAGAAACATCGCGACCAATGAAACTAGAAACAATGCGATCAGTAACACTAAAACAATACAAACAGTTACACTAGGAACAATGCGATCAGTAATATTAGAAACAATGCGATCACTTGAAACAATCCAACCAGTAACACTAGAAACAATGCGATCAGTAACACTAGGAACAATGCGATCTGTAACACTAGGAACAATGCGATCAGTAACACTAGAAACAATGCGATCAGTAACACTAGAAACAATGCGATCTAGATGAAAAACAACTCTAGATACAAGACCGGTTATACTATAGACACAAGTAAAGTGACCGTCAAAATAGTGTTAGGGACCGACCATTTAACCTGAAGGGGGGGGTATGTTTTTTTTTCACGTGTATCAACAAAATATTTTTTTCAAAAATTAACATTATATTTTGGGCAGAAAGCCTCCTTCGGAAATTTTTTTCTCATCATTTTGGCAGCCAAAATATTTTTTTCACATAAAATCAGGTCCAAAATATTTTTTTTAGAAAAAGACCATAACCCCCCCCCCCTTTCAAGTTAAATGGTCGGTCCCTTACTCGAGATATGTAACACCAGTATACTAGATCTGACAAAATACACTAGTCATATGATATACCGGAACATTAGATTAGACACCAGATGTGAGGTAACTATAAACACAGGACAAGTGATACTTAACGACATGTTATGCTATACATAGGACCAGTAATATTAAACACAAAACAATCAATATCATGATCACACTATGGAAACAGTGCTATCAGTAATATGAGAAACAATGCGATCAAATCCAATCAGTAACACAAGAAACAATCCAACCAATAACACTAGAAACAATGCGATCAGTAATATCAGAAACACAAAATGACTAGTAAATCTAGACATTAAAGGACTTCAACGAAACAAATATGATCTCTAACACTAGACGAGAACAAACGAGGATTAACGGAAAAGACCGATCAGTAATACAGGACACAAAACGACCCTTATTAAACAATGACACAAGACAGGAATTATTAAAGACACAGGACCACCAAAATAAAGCCACAAGATTGCTATTAACATCAGACACAATATAAACAGCTACAAAAGTAGTATAGGGGCACAGGCAAATTGGACAAATGCTAATTTGCCTGTGCCCCTATACTACTGGCAAAAGACACAGGGTCACCCATAACACACGAAAAAAGTGACACAAGATTCCGGTCATTAATCAATAACAAAGACACAAGATTACCAGTAACACAAGACACACGATGACAAGTAACGAACGCCACAATGGACAGTAACATAACACACAAGATGATCAAGTAAGATTCACGATGACAAGTTACAAACGCCACAATGGACAGTAACATAACACACACACAAGATGACCAGTAACACAAGACACACGATGACAAGTTACAAACGCCACAATGGACAGTAACTTAAAACACAAGATGACCAGTAACACAAGACACACGATGACAAGTTACAAACGCCACAATACAATGGACAGTAACATAACACACAAGATGACTAGTAACACAAGACACACGATGACAAGTTACAAACGCCACAATGGACAGTAACATAACACACAAGATGACCAGTAACACAAGACACATGATGACAAGTTACAAACGCCACAATACAATGGACAGTAACATAACACACAAGATGACCAGTAACACAAGACACACGATGACAAGTAACAAATGCCACAATGGACAGTAACATAATACACAAGATGACCAGTTACACAAGCCACACAATGACAAGTTACAAACGCCACAATGGACAATAACATAACACACAAGATGACCAGTAACGCAAGACACACGATGACAAGTTACAAACGCCACAATGGACAGTAACATAACACACAAGATTACCAGTAACGCAAGACACACGATGACAAGTAACAAACGCCACAATGGACAGTAACATAACACACAAGATGACCAGTAACACAAGACACACGATGACAAGTAACTAACGCCACAATGGACAGTAACATACAGTGGCGGATCCAGAGTTTCTGCTAAGGGGGGGGCCCGACCAATATTTTTTTCAAAAGGGGGGGCCCGGAACCCATTTTTTTTAAAAACCCCTAGGAATTTTAAATATTTTCCGGACTAAGGGGGGGCCCGGGCCCCTCCGGGCCCCCCCCTAAATCCGCCACTGACATAGCACGAAAGATGACTAGTAACACAAGACACACGACGACAAGTAACAAACGCCACAATGGACAGTAACATAACACACAAGATGACTAGTAACGCAAGACACACGATGACAAGTTACAAACGCCACAATGGACAGTAACATAACACACAAGATGACCAGTAACGCAAGACACACGATATCAAGTAACAAACGCCACAACGGACAGTAACATAACACACAAGATGACCAGTAACGCAAGACACGATGACTTAAATCAGAAGACACAATGATCACAAAGCACAATGACCAGTAAGACAAAACAGAACACGATGACCAACAACAAAGATGCAAGATGACTCGTAACAATTGCATTATACGAAACAGTACGACTAATAACATACGCAAAACACGAAAAATAACAAAGACATAACACGACCAGCAACAATTATAAGACTCGACCAGTAACACAAGACACAAGTCAACTCTAATACATAAAAGACGACAACTGATATAGATAAAAAGCAAAGAAACCAGGCGGGCAGTTACAATCACCACTGTACGGCCAGTCACATTATACAGAAAGCAATTAGTAACTCCAAACACAACATGACAAGTAACACAAGACATAAGAATCAATTCCCTGAATTGTTTTAGAACAAAGTAGACAATTTTTACCACTACTCACAGGACGATTAGTATCAGTTTTCACAAGTCAAACAGTAACATTGCAGACAGGACGAATACGATTTGTGTAAAAAGTCAATCCACTACACAACAGACAGAATGATTAGTAGCAATATACATCGAACAATCAGTAACACTAAAGATAGGATGATTATCAACAATAAACACAGGACAACCAGTAACACTACAGATAGGATGATAAGTAACTGTATGCACAGCCAGTCAGTATCACTACAGATAGGACGATTAGTTACAGTATACACAGACAATCAGTTACACTACAGACAGGACCATTAGTTACAGTATACACAGGACAATCAGTTACACTACAGACAGGACGATAAGTAACAGTATACATAGAGCAATCGGTAACACTACAGATAGGACGATTAGTTACAGTATACACAAGACAATCAGTAACACTACAGACAGGACGATAAGTAACAGTATACATAGGACAATCGGTTACACTACAGACAGGACGATAAGTAAGAGTATACATAGGACAATCAGTTACACTACAAACAGGACTATAAGTAACAGTATACACAGAGCAATTAGTAACACTACAGATAGGATGATATGTAACATCATGCACAGGCAATCAGTATCACTACAGATAGGATGATTAGTTACAGTATACAAAGGACAATCAGTTACATTACAGACAGGACGATAAGTAAGAGTATACATAGGACAATCAGTTACCATACAAACAGGACTATAAGTAACAGTATACACAGAGCAATCAGTAACACTACAGATAGGACGATTAGTTACAGTATACACAAGACAATCAGTAACACTACAGATAGGACGATTAGTTAAACTATACATAGGACAATCAGTAGAATACAGACAGGACGATTAGTAACAGTATACACACACAATCTGTTACACTACAGACAAGACGATTAGTAACAGAATACATAGGACAATCAGTAACACTACAGACAGGACGATTAGTAACAGTATGCATAGGACAATCAGTAGAATACAGACAGGACGATTAGTAACAATATACACAGGACAATCAGTTACACTACAGACAGAACGATAAGTAACAATATACACCGGATAATCAGCAAGACTACACAGGACAATCAAAAACACTAAATACAGGACGATTAGTAACAGTATACACAGGACAATCAGTAACACTACTCGGGACGATTAGTAACAATATACACAGGACAATCAGTAACACTACTCAGGACGATTAGGAACAGTATACACAGGGCAATCAGTAACACAACTCAGGACGATTAGTAATAATATAGGAAGGACAATCAGTAACATTACAGACAGGATAATTAGTAAAAGTATATACCGGGCAATCATTAATACTACAGGTAGTACGATTAGTAACAGTATACATAGGAAGATCAGTAACACTACGGACTGCACAATTAGTAATAGTAAACACAGGATAATCAGTAACACTACAGACAGGACGATAAGTAATAGTATACAAAGGACAACAGTAATACTTCAGACAGAACGATTAGTAAAAATATACACAGAACAATCAGTAATTCTTTGGCCAAGATGATCGATAACAATACAAAGCACAATTAGTAACACTACAGACAGGACGATTGGTAACATATATACAGGACAATCAGTAACACTACAGGACAGGACGATTAGTAACAGTATACACAGGACAATCAGTTACACTACAGACAGGACGATAAGTAATAGTTTAAACAGGCAATCAGTCAAACTACAGACATGACGACTAGTAACAGAAAACACAGGACAATCAGTAACACTACAGACAGGACGATTAGTAACAGTAAACATAGGACAGTCAGTAATACTACAGACAGGACGATTAGTAACAGTAAAAATAGGACAATCAGTAGAATACAGACAGGACAATAAGTAACAATATACACAGGGCAATTAGTAACACTACAGACAGGACGATTAGTAACAGTATACACAGGACAATCAGTAACACTACACAGGACGATTAGTAATAGTATACACAGGACAATCAGTAATACTTCAGACAGGATGATTAGTAACAATACACAGGACAATTAGTAACAGGACGATTGGTAACATATATACAGGACAATCAGTTACAATATAGGTCAGGACGATTAGAAACAATATACTCAGGACAATCAGAAAAAAACTACATACAGGACGATTAGTAATAGAATAAACAGGACAAGCAGTAGCACTACAGACAGGACGATTAGCAGCAGTATACAAATGCAGTCAGTAACACTACAGACCAGACGATTAGTAACAGAATACACCTGAGAATCAGTAACATTACAGATAGGACGATTAGTAACAGTAAACATAGGACAATCAGTAATACTACAGACAGGACGATTAGAAACAGTATACATAGGACAATCAGTAGAATACAGACAGGACAATAGGTAACAATATACACAGGACAATCAGTTACAGTACAGACAGAAAGATAAGTAAAAATATACACCGGACAATCAGTAACACTACACAGGACAATCAACACTACATACAGGAGGATTAGTAACAGTATACTCAGGACAATCGGTAACACTACAGACAGAACGATAAGTAACAATAAACACTGGGCAATCAGTAACTCTACACAGGACAATCAAAAACACTACATACAGGACGATTAGTAACAGTATACACAGGACAATCGGTAACACTACTCAGGACGATTAGTAACAATAAACACCGGACAATCAGTAACTCTACACAATACAATCAAAAACACTACATTCAGGACGATAAGTAACAGTACACACAGGACAATCGGTAACACTACTCAGGACGATTAGTAACAGTATACACAAGGCAATCAGTAACACTACTCAGGACGATTAGTTACAATTTACACAGGACAATTAGTAACAGTATACACTTGACAATCATTAATACTTCAGGAAGGACGATTAGTAACAGTATACACGGGAGAATCAGTAACACTACAGACTGCACGATTAGTAACAGTATACACAAGACCGATCAGTAACACTACAGACAGGAAGATTAGTAACAGTATACGCAGGAACATCAGTCACACTACAGAAAGGACGATTAGTAACAGTTTACACATTGCAATCAGTAACATTGTAGCCAGGGCGATTAGTAACAGTATACACATGGCAACCAGTGACACAAAAGACATGACGATAAGGTAACAGTATACACAGAACAATAATTAACACTACACAGGACAATTAGTAACAGTATACACAAAACAATCAGTAACACTACTAGCAGGACGATTAGTGACAGTATAAACAGGACAATCAGTAATACTACAGACTGGATGATTAGTAACAATATAAATAGGATAATCAGTAACACTACTAGCAGGACGATTAGTAACAGTATAAACAGGACAATCAGTAACACTACTAGCGGGACGATTTGTAACAGTATAAACATGACAATCAGCAACACTACAGACAGGACGATTAGTAACAATATAAACAGGACAATCAGTAACACTATAGACAGGACGATTAGTAACAATATAAATTGGACAATCAGTAACATTACAGACAGGATGATCAGTAACAATATAAACAGGACATTCAGTAACACTATAGACAGGACGATTAGTAACAATATAAACAGGACAATCAGTAACACAACAGACAGGACGATCAGTAACAATATAAACAGGACAATCAGTAACACTGCAGACAGGACGATCAGTAACAATATAAACAGGACAATCAGTAACACCACAGACAGGACGATCAGAAACAATATAAACAGGACAATCAGTAACACACACCACAGACAGGACGATTAGTAACAATATAAACAAGACAATCAGTAACACTATAGACAGGACGATCAGTAACAATATAAACAGGACATTCAGTAACACTCCAGGATGATTATTTACTGATTGCCTTGTATCGTTACGTATCATCCGGTCTGTGATGTTACTGAATGTCTTGTGTAAAATGTTACTAATCGTCCTGTCTGTATTGTTACTTATTGTTCTGTGTAATCTGTTACTAATCGTCTGGTCGTATAGTGTTACTGAACATCTTGTGTATGCTGTTACTAATCGTCCTTTCTGTAGTTCTACCCCCGGTTTTAGCATGGCGTTATATAGCGATCATGGTGTCCGTTCGTTATTCCGTCCGTCACACGGTAAAAATTTCTCGCCCAAAGAAGCCCTTTGTGGCAACAACTCTTACTAGACCACTGAGTGAAATTTACTGAAACTTTCACAGAAAGTTCAGTACATAGTGCTATTGTGCAACAGCTATTTTGATTTTTTTTTCTTGAATCAAATGGGGAGTCCGCCTTAGGGGTACCCACTGTGTGGCAATAACCCCTAATAGACCACTGATTGAAATTTACTGAAACTTTCACAATTTTGAATTTGATTTGAATTGAGTTTTTTCTATTTTTATTTCTAGACTCAATTGAGGAGCATGGGTATATATTACTGAGCTTTGCTCACAGTTTTTCTAGTGTTACTTATTGTCCTGTGTATTGTTACTAATCGTCCCGTCTGCAGTGTTACTGATTGTCCTGTCTGTAGTGTTACCGATTGTGATGTATATACTGTTACTAATCGACCAAGCTGTACTGTTACTTATCGTCCTTTCTATAGTGTTACTGATTGTCCGGTGTATACTTTAACTTATCGTCCTGTCTGTAGTGTTACTGATTGTCCTGTGTATATTGTAACTAATCGTCATATCTGTAGTGTTACTGATTGTCCTCTATTTTCCTGTATTTACTGTTACTAATCAGCCTATCTGTAGTGTTACTGATTGTAATGTGTATACTGTTACCGATCGTCGTGTCTGTAGTGTTACTAATTGTCCTGTGTATACTGTTACTAATCGTCCTGTCTGTGGTGTCATTGATTGTCCTGTGTTTATTGTTACTAATCGTCCTGTCTGTAGTGTAACTGATTGTTCTTTGTATTCTGGACATACTAAGCGATCAGTAACACTGCAGGACATGACGATACACAAGACAATCAGTGACACTACAGACAAGTATACACATGACAATCAGTAAGTTACGGACTGGACAATTTGTTACAATACAGAAGTTATTTGTATTTGATTCGGAAAGCAACAGACAAGAAATGATCAACATATGTATACATGTATAAGACCATCAACAGCACAAATCACAAAGTTTTCTGTGATGGATGAACTGAAAATTTATTTTATGATATGCTTTGCCATCCACCTTCATTTAGGTTGGCATCTGTAGGGTAACCATATAATAGATCGTCAAATTCTAGAGGAAAAAATACACATTAACTACAAATACAATTTGATAATTTGATTTTTCACATTGTTTTTTAGATATTTTTTTCAGATTCTGGAATATATCCAATGAATTTTGACACAACTTTCAAACACTTCCTGATCTGAAGCTAGGTCAAACAATTCATTATTCCATTCTATTATATTTTATTTACGTATTGTTTTGATTAAACTATTCTTTTATGAGTGTGAATTGATCCAAATGATTTGCTTAGTCACTTTTCATAAGAATTTTAATATGTATATAAATAGAAAGTGACATAATTAAAGTATTGTGCTTGTTATTTGACAAAATGTATATTATTCTTCAGTATATCATTTTTGAAGATATCCATATACGTATTAAGTCTAGTATGGGGGTCTAAATATTATCAATATATTTTTATATCACTTCTTTGAAATATATTTTGCATATTTGCATTTGATCCTTATATGACCATGAAAACATTCTTGACTCAAACCTCACCATCCTCCCAAGTCAGGCGTTCTGACTCCACTTACTCAGAACACCTGACTTGGGAGGATGAATCCCCACCTGCCTCGATTTTTCCAGTGCCAAAAAGATTTTAGATATTTTTCTCTAATTTCTGTCCTGTTTTCACGTTTCTTGAACAGTTGGAGAAATATTGTTCTCCTCTCTAGAGAGAATGTTGTTCTCGGCAAGTGATTGGATGAAATTCAATTATGACGTCAAATATGTTTGCCGTTTTCCGACTTTACCATTGTGACGTCATGAAAAAAGGCGACCATGCCTGCTGACGTCACGCTCAAAGAACACATTTATTTCGGATCATCAGAAAAGGGGGGGGGGGTCATGTTTTTGTCCAAAATCTCCTTGAAATCATTAGAGAAATAAAATCCACAACCGTATCTCGTGAGAAACGACATTTCTACACTCTCGATAGTTAAATTTTCAAATATTTTAAACGCTCGGCAAGCCTCGCGTTTAAAAATTTGAAAATTTAACTATCTCTAGTGTAGAAATGTCGTTTCTCACTCGATGCTGTTGTGGATTCTATTTTTCTCATTTTCTTATTTACAGCATTAAAATACCCAAAGCGTAGATCTTAAAACATTGGATAAGAATTAAGGATAATTTTCCTGTAATGGCTTAATAATGAATGTAGTAGATACTGGGTTTCATATAATGTTATACCTACCATTTGACAAGTGAAAAAAGTTTTTTTATGGTATCTAGTAGATATATTTTTACCGGACAAGTTTTCTCGTTCTTGCCATTGAGGTATCATTTTCCTGACTAACATTTCTTTGAAACTTACTTTCATTTTAAGATCAACTGACATTAGCAAGGTTGAACTTTTGCTATTACTTGATGTCCGTCGTAAATTTTTTCTTCAAAGATACTCTATAAAACAACTGAACCAATTTTAACCATAATAATAAGTCTTCAAAATTTGTGAACCCCCTCGAACAGTTTTCACCTAACTTGATAATATAAGTTTTTTTTCTTCAAAATTTGTGATTTTTTTTTGTTATCATCTCATCCAAGACGGCGACCAGGGGGATTATTGTTCAACGTAGGACCCTATGGAGGAAAAAGAAAGATTTTCTCTCTGAAACCCCTTGAAAATTTTAACCAAACATAGAATTTCTTTTTAGCTCACCTGACTAATGCCAGGGTGAGCTTTAGCCATCAATTTGCGTCCGTCCGTCCGTCCGTCCGGCGTAAACTTTTCATTCAAAGATCTTCTCCTCTGAAACTACTGGGCCAATTGGAACCAAACTTGGCCACAGTAGTCCTCGGGTGGTCCCCTAAAAAGATGTTTTTCAGGTCCGTGCGATATACAAGATGACCGCCAGGAGGAAACATAGTTTTAACATTGGACCCTATGGGAAAACACATTCAAAGATCTTCTCTGCAACTACTGAGTCAATTGACACAAAACTTGGCCACAATAATCCTTTGGTGGTCACTTACAAAAAGGTGTTTTTCAGGTCCGCGCAATATCCAAGATGGCCGCCAGCGGGAAACATAGTTTTAACATTGGACCCTATGGGAAACCACATTCAAAGATCTTCTTCTCTGAAACTACTGAGCCAGTTGGCACCAAACTTGGCCAACGTAGTCCTTTGGTGGTCCCTTACAAAAAGGTGTTTTTCAGGTACATGCGATATCCAAGATGGCCGCCAGCGGGTAACACAGTTTTAGAATTGGACCCTATGGGAAAACACATTCAAAGATCTTCTCTGAAACTACTTAGCCAATTGGCACCAAACTCGGCCACAATAGTTCTTTGGCGGTCCCTTACAAAAAAGGTGTTTTTCATGCCCGCGCGAAATCTAAGATGGCCGCCAGCGGGAAACATGGGTTTAACAATGGAACCTATGGGAAAACATATTCAAAGAACTTCTTTTCTGAAACAACTGAG
>MJUU01040521.1:21936-47596 GCA_002080025.1 Modiolus philippinarum
AAGCTATATACCAAATATCATTGACTTCTAGCTTCTAGTTATTGAGAAATGGACTTAAGCAAAAAAACTTAACCTGGTCACTGGACCGCGAAATATAGGTCAAGGTCACATGATTTTGGGTCTGACAGATAGGGTTCGCCGTAAGCTACATATGGACCAAATATAAAGTTCCTACATCAATGGCTTCTGTATTAAAACTTGAGTTTACGCCGCAATCGCCGTCGCCGTCATACTTTGCACGCCTATGTCTCGCTTTCGCGACTTTCGTCGCGGGCGAGACAAAAATGTCATTTGTTAACATCAAGATACATCACATGAACATAACAGAGTATAAATTTTCATGTTATAAGTACTGTAACAGGGGAAATTTTCATGAAGGGTTTATTTTCGCTAATTTCGCGATTGGCTCATATTTGCGAAGATTTCCCCTCATGTAAATTTGTTTTTATTACAAAAGTAATGAAAGATAAGTGAGAATCGTGAAAATAAAACCCAGCGAATAGGTTAAGGAAACAAAATCGCGAAATTTAAACCACGCGAAAATATCCCCTTTTACAGTAACTTTAATCAGGTCTTAACGAGTTACACATTGAAATCGACATTTTTATCTTTTCTAAAGGAGAGTTCATATTCTATTGTTTAAATACCACCGGATTTCAGACTGACAGAGGATGCCAGAGGAGAGTGTGGGCTCTGCTTACAGAAAAAAAAAATCTTAGAATTATCTTTTTTTCATGCACAACTCAGTTATCCATAGTGTTTATGTATCCTGTTATAGCAGAATGTCCACTTTTTGTTTCAAAATTTGATCAAGGGCACCCTTATAAACTTTCGATAGAATTTTATGAAATTCTGAATATTTTTTATTGGTTCTTAAGTATGATTTTCTCAATTCACAATCTTTCAATCCAAATTTATAAAGTACACACAGACCCTGGACACAGACAAACAGTGGTTGATTTAGAAATAAATTGTCAACTAGCCCATCGAACAAGTCACCAATTAATATTACTTGCCCTTCCTAAATTCAACTTGCCTTACCCATTTAGTGGTGAAGATAAATAAAATTTCAACTTGCCAAGAGGACGTCAGCATGAAATTTAATTTACCCTGCACAGATTTTACTTGCCATGGGCACGCTGTAGAGTGCTTAAATTGTACTGTAAATGAGGAAACACATAACTATTTAAAAATCATTTTCTTCGTCAGAGGATTGATACATCATAAATAAAATCAAGCAACCAAAATGAATAGTCAATTGTTGTGTTATATTTGTCATATGTAACCAAGTGAACAAAAATAAATGTTGAAAGAAAGTCACCATCACAGACCATCATTTGTCTTCAATGGAAGGTCTGCAAGAATGAAGTCCCTTTGAGTACATTGACAAAAGTACAGCAAATACTAAAGTAAACTTTATTTTTGGTCTTTGTTTTTTTTTTTCTATGTCTCCCCCAATGTAGACAGCACAACATATTTTTGGGGGTCGTTTCTTTATTATTATTATTATTGTTTTGTTTCGTAGTTTTGTTGTGTATCAGGACAAATAAATGTCAAAAATGCAGAAATCTGATCTGCTAATGAAAAATTTGCTATTTGGATGCATTAACTCAGAATGTCTGATGCCAAAGGTAATTCATCAAATCTGCACCAAAGAAAGTCTTATTTTTTTTTGTTATTCTCACTTTGTACTTCTGTATCAGCAAGAGATGCTCATCTTGTCCTTTATATAACCTTTTAGAAAAAGACACTAAGTAAGTTTATGTTAGACTTTATTCTCTATGCCCCTATTGAGAAGCACAAGTGTTACAATTTTTTGCATAGATTACAAAATGAAATGGATGTCTACAAAATATACAAATAATTTATGAAAAAATACAAAATACTATTTTTATGACTAAATCTATTTATAGAAATATAGTCACGTTATTAGCACGGAATAGACCATACACATGTAATTAACAAATTATATATTGAAATTAATTATAACAAATTAATACTGTCTACGAGGCTAGGCCTAATTGTGATATATGTGTATAAAGATCACTGTAACTGAATGATCCTATAAACCCTATATAATTTTTTTGATCAATATTTTATATCACACTAACATGGAAAAAAAGCTTTGAAAGTTCTGGTAATTACCTTCTTAAATAGGTACACAATGTAACTAAATAGATATTTGCAAGTGTTAAAATCTATACAGCAATTTTAACTCAAGCCAATTGCGTACATTTTCATCCCCAACACTTTTATGGAATCACATTGTACATGGATCAAGGAATGTTCTTAGGAACTTTCAATGCCTTTCTGAGAGAGCAGGCATTGGGGGACATCTTGGAAGGAAACTCTCTAATATTGTAAGAAAATATTAATGGAATTTTTTTTTTATTTTGACTAGTACAAAGTAGAAATAGAAAATTTTATGCTTTAATAATAGTTATTGGAAAAAAAAATTTGAAGAAGCAAATTATAAAATGGTAATTGGAATAAGAATTGAGAACACCAAAAATGTGTTGACATCACAGATAATTAGGCCAGATCTAACAAAATGAAACGAGACAATAACAAATGCATCAGATAAACATTATATAAACAATTAATAAACCTGAGATTTATGAAGTTATCTAAAAATCATGAAATTGTGAATTTTTGTAAGATGTCTAAAATAATCAATTTTCACCATCCACACAAGGATTATATCCACAGTTTGATAGTTTGATATTCAATGTCAAATTATAGTCAACTCATCACCATAGGTGTGACTATGTTAGATATCTCCCTCATAACTGTTTTTGTTTGTGGGAGATTTTGTGTGACTACCTTAAATAGGCATTTTTTGTAATTCTTCTCGTGATAAAAAGATAACTTGAAAGAAAATTTAGTTATTAGCAAATACCAATACAAGATTAATTAACTAAAATAACATAATTAACTGTTTTGGGTGGCTTCTATTGTCATATTGTGTAAATAATAATTGTTTTCAATACATATAAAGCAGTAAAAATAAACATTTTTGTATAAAAATAACATGTTTTTCTTAAAATATTGTATTATTTTGCAAATGTGGGAGATTTTGGGCGACTTTTTCTCTTTGGAGAGATTTTGGTCTCCCATGAGGGAGAACCTTCTCAAGTGGGAGATTTGATGAGTTAGTGGGAGTCTCCCTCGCTATGTGGGAGTGTTAACAGGTATGCATCAATCTCTCATGAAATTGAGAAATTCCAAGACTACAAAATTAAAGCTCAGTTATCTCCCTTAGAATGGAAAATGGATTAGTTTGCAAAACTACATATCATGTTCTTTGTTTTAAAATTCTAGCAGAGTTTTATGGGTGTTAGCCGGACAAGACACATTCTGACAGAAAAAAGTCCCTACCTAACTTGTTGACCAAAATCAGAGAAACACATGACTAGTTTGACAAACTATTAGTAAATTTCTGATCAACACTAGAGTGTAAATATTGATAACTACAACCACAATTTCATGATTTTCTGGATTTATCACAGATAGGAAATCAGATCATATAACAATTCAATGTTATTCTTCAATATAATAAAACAATTTCATTTTTGAACCTTTAGTCAAATTATCATTCATCCACTAAGGCATACAGAGTTATATCCTTTGATTAACCGGGACCCTCTGTTGTGGAAATACAATTTGAATTTTGTTCAATATCTGATTAAATATATTAAAAGACAGGTATATTCAAACGTCATTTTAGAATGCTTCCTTACAATGTTAATTTAATGTAAGAAGTCAAAATGACATCTTGAAATCAATCTCCATGGAAACAGACAAAAAGTTGCAACAAATATGCCCAAACTGCCACTTGGCACGAGTCCAAATCCGATTTTTATTGCATTAACAGGGGACTAACAAAAACAAATATAACAGTTTTGGAGGGGAAATTTACAAGGCAAAACTAAATGTACAAGGTCTAATAAATAAAGAAATAAATTAAATATTTTTTACAAAGGGAATATATAATAAATATATTTGTAGATTGCTGCCCTCTAACAATATACAAAACTGTACACCATATTCAAAATATTCAGATCTTAACAAATATAACAGAGATAACATCGACTTTTAACAGTGTTAATTAACTTTACTAATGGTCATCGAGCAGATGTCATCAAGCGACAATTTTCATCCTTGTCTATTACCACCTAGGATTTAAAATACCCAAAGGACATTCCTGCTTTTTTAAAAAAGAATTTGCAAACCCTTTTTCTCTTGTGACCATAGGAAAGAACAGTACTTGACAAGATCTGGTATCTGACCAATATAATTTATTTTTCCATGCACAATAACTTTCAGTTGTAATGGAAATTTATCACTTGATGAATAAGATTTCTTTTTTAAATAACTAATTCATTAGAGGAGTTCTCATATGGTATGTAAATTCTCAGACTATTTGCAAAAACACTTTTGAAACTCAGGTCAATTTTATATTTTCTTCAGTCACTTAAACGTTTAACTGTATCTATGAAAGGCACTACAACACAGAAATGATTCAAAATTTACCAGTTAGGCCACATCAAATTAATTGATAGATTCTAATCACCATAAGCCCCATTTTTTCTAAGCTCAATTATTTTTTTATTTTCAATTGTTCAGAAATTTTCTTCAAATAGTGAAAATCAGTAAAAAAATCAAATAAAACCCTCCCACCCACCCCAGATTTTTTGTTACAGGTGGACGAGAATCTACAAATTAACTTGATTGGGCCTTATCTGATGGTATGATAAACAGAACAGAAAACAACTTACAGTTTGGCACTAATATCTAGCACTTAATAATTTAACTCTTAATCTGAACAAAGATTACAATTAGAACAAAAAGATGCCACCATTGGACACTCTAAATGTTGAGATATTTCCCTTGTTAATTTGTATCAATGGCATTTCAAATACTAAAATTTAATAAAAAAAAATTTTCCTATCGAGAAAGTTCAAGTTAGAGAAAACGAAACACAAAGACTGAAGACACTTCATACATCTGGTGAACCATGTATATTTTGGAAAACATAAACACAAAATTAAATGCATAATCGGTCAGTAACGAATTACACTAAAACAACAAAAAAAAAATGAAAAAATATTTTTTCAAACATCTTTTAAATTACAGGGTAATTAATGTTTTAAATGCTTCTCCAATGGGCTCTACTTGCGAGAAAATTAACATCATCATTTTTTGTTAATTTAACCTTGGCAGTGTTTTGAGTCTTGTATTAATGTGAAATAATAAATCAGCAATGTTGGATAAGTATTTTTTCCTTTATCTAGGAACAAATATGCAAAAAAAAAAAAAAATCACAATAAATATAAACCATGCTTTGAAATAAAAGCATAACCTTAAAAATAAAATTGTAAAATGTTTGTAAAAATGATCCATCAATGGAGGATTAAATTACAAAACCATGCCATTTCTATAGTAAAATGAGCAAGAAAATGCTTGGGCTGCTCTTAAAATAAATGTAAAGGACATGAGGCATTTTATATCAAGTTGTATTGGCTCTGCCTTTCATACATAAAAAATAACTAAACCATTCAAAAAACAAAAATAAAAATGGTACAATGATGTGGCATTCGTAGCCCTCCATACATTTATTTCTGGAACAGCCAAATGGACGGAATGTTTTTCTTTGTTACCTGTAAATGTTTTCAGTTTTAGTTTTTTCCTTATTTTCTATTATGTAATTTAAATTTGCTCTCAAAACTATATTGCTAGTCCATCCCTATTGGAAGCTTTACTGTGGACAAAAACAGCACTATACTTGTAACGTAATGAACATTCACAATCTTGTTTACCTATAAAGCAAACTCATTTCCAACTAAAGCTATCTTGTATAAGTAAGTTATTTGTAAACCTTATATGACCCACAAATTTTATATTTTTTCTTTTATGTTCCTAGCAACAAGAAAATTGACTTATCGTTTTGCGAGGTATGACACAGATGTAATCTATGACTGTGTTTTATAGCACCACACAATATCACTGGAATTCACCCGAAACTTCTACACAAAAATAAATAGAAAATCTATTTACATTATTGTATTATGGCATGTCAACCTCTCATTTCATTCTTACAAAGTCACATGACTTCCATACAAAATATCACAAGCCATCATTACTCTCAGAAAATATCACATATAAAATGAGTTTCATACTTTGCTTCCAAGTTTTTTCTTTTGATAAACTTGGTTCATAGTTTGTACAGTATCATTCAATAGCATATCAAATATTGTGTCTGTAAGCTGCATCTTTACAGCTAATTCATCTTCATCGTAATTTATCCATCGGGGTTCCTCTTCTCGTAATTCCTCAACAAGAATATTATCTACATGATCTTTCCGTTTCCGTACCGTCCATTTATTTTTATCGGCTTTTCGAGAACCATTTAAACCTAATGTATTTATCACAGCTTGCTGAACAATTGGAGTCAAACTATCTATTGTAGTTGGAGGTGTAGCACCTCGGAAATGTTTTTGTTGCCTACGTTTCGGCTTTTGCCAAGGTGGAGGTTCATCTTCTTCATCTTTATAAATGTCTCGAATTACCTCCCCTGACAAGTCGAACAATAGTTTTTTAAACACACGCCTACTATTACTGTCCAAGTCACCATTAGTATCTTCCTTCGAATAGTAATTTTCAGGAATTTGAACACTATCTAATGGCTCGCCGCAGCGCCTACTTTGCCAATACACCTCCACGGCATCGGCCACTATTCCTTGTACCTCCTCACTTTCATGAGGTACAGCATAGTATAAGTCTTCCGATACCATTTTCTGAAGTTCGACTTTCCTTATCTGTGCTTCTGTAATATATAGTTATATTTGTAATTATAATATACCAGGTGTTTTTGTTTACGGTTAAGAACTTAGTTTTATTTTATGTTGGAACTCAGTTTATTTGTCAGAAATTTATTTATAGTATATGGTTTACAACTTGTATTATTGTGTATGGTGAAGTAGTATGGGAATCATGGGAATTAAAACTCTGTTTTATTGTATTTGGTACTTATCTTGTATGCTACCAAACAAACATTTCATTATGTCTGGTGAAGTTTTACAGTATATGGCGAGGAACTAATTGTATGACATAGATTGAAATACCAGATCATGGAAATGATCATCATTTGCTTAAGGTAGATAGACAGTAATATTCATATCCATGAGATTTTGTTGCAAGTTGGCACAATTGAAGAACAAATCCTACTTACTCGAAATCTGTAATAAAAAGTATGGGTCACCATGCTGGATTTTTCTAGAACTGAGATCAAAGTTTGCTCATTTTCAGTCATTTTTTCACCTAAATTTACATAGAATGCGCGGGGAAAATTTGGAAAGGCAATTTTTGGCTTAATAGAAATGAATTGCGCAGCGCAACAGTGTCTATCTACCTTAAGTGTTTTCCAAATAGTGTTCTCCATTTTATATCACAATTAGAAAATCTGATTATGTATTTACATATAGTATCAATTATTACACCGTTATAAAACTAATTTCTAGATTCTCACCCAATCTTTTGAAAACTAAAGGTGAGCAGGAAATTTTTTTTTTGTTGCAATTAGTGGAAAATGCTGTAAATTTAGAAGAATATGACCACAAATGAGCAAAATATTCAAAATAATGTTGTTTTATTTGTTTGTTTATTTTGTTTGGTTTTTTTTTGGAGGGGAGACTAATTTCTAGATTCTCACCAAATCTTTTGAAAACTAAAGGTGAGCAGGAATTTTTTTTTTTTGCAATTAGTGGAAAATGCTGTAAATTTACAAGAATATGACCACAAATGAACAAAATATTCAAAATAATGTTGTTTTATTTGTTTGGTTTTTTTTTTTTGGAGGGGGGAGGGAGGGCTGAAAAATTGAAGAGAATCTGGGATCTTTTTAATATACATAATGTAATAGCCTCATTGTACTTTGGAATAGACGGAATAAGCTGTTTCAGATTCCTAATGAATATTTTTATGCAAATAAATATGTTGAAATCAAATTAACTTATTTGTATTGTTTGGTTTAGAGAAGAAATAGTATTTTAATCTGCATGGATGCATATGTGTAGTTGAAGTTAGATTTCATAATAACAACCAACTGCACCATAGCCATTGGTTTAAGTTCATTAAGACATTACCTTCACTTCCAGGATATGGAGGTGGGGCCTTGTCCGGTTTTAAAGCTGGTAAATCATCATCGAAATATTCATCATCACCACCAAGTAAATCCTTCATGTCAGACTGTAAGTTTGCAAGATCATTCTGATAAAAAAAAAAAACAATAAATGTTACTTTTGCTTAATAATGCATGTGTTTCCATGACAATATCCATACTCCTTATTGTGCGGCAGCTTAAAGCTGTCCTCTACTATTATGCAGTTTCCCTTTGTAACATGTTCAGAAGTTAAATGAAAGGCCAAGTTAACTTGAAACTAACTTTTATCAAAAATATATAAAGGTCAAGTGTAATATTTCAATTCAGTAACATTAATTTTGAAGAACTCTGTAAGCATAATGCCATTTGTTAACTGCTTATCGCTATCTCCACTCTGGAAGTCTTAATCAACATCCCTTCATATGGCATGATCATAATTATATAGATTGAGACAAAATTTTAGATTTGTATCCATTACCTTTGCAGACAAACATTACTCTATACTGATAGAAGTTTTTTTTTAAGTTACAAGGAATTAGTATCAAAAGTATCCTTAAATATGAAATAATGCAAATCCTGTGATAAAAAGTAATATTTGTACCTTAAATCATTTCAGAGATATTATACCCCCTCTATTCAGTGGAAAGTAAAAATATCAGATTGAAACCCGTAATATGCAGCCACTTTTTTTTTTTAATTTTAAGGAGTTGATCTGCAAAAAATACTCGAGTTCTGAAAATACAAAAGGAATAAGACTATGTGTTGTTTGAATTATCAATACCTTCCAATTGGTCCAAGTTATGGCTATCTAAGAAAAAAATGATTGGTGTTCAATGTCAAGCTTTGCAATGTTTACACTATAGTCTCATCTATGATCAATGAATAATGGTGATTCAGTTAATTATTTTATACCATGTTTAAGCATAGTGCTACCTCTTTATACCTTTCCTCTTTAATGGCAGTTCCTAACTTATCGCCATCCATTTTCAAGGTCCCTTTTTTAAGAAGTTACTATGTAATCTATTCCCTCAATATATTGCAAAAGTTTTGCCTAATCCAAAAGGTGCAATATAACGATGGGTACCACAGAAAGATATCATGGATGTAGAAAAATAATACAGTTTTAAGTGACTCTACAGACGGCATGTTTTCTCACTGCTATAAACAGTTCGGTAATCTTTTGGAACAACTATTCACTTTTTTATTTGAACTGTGTATAATTGACATTTTTGTTTCATATTTCTGTAGAATAACTCATTTATCATTTAAAACTCTTACTTGATTAACTCCCTTTGGTTTACTTCCTGGTAATGGCGAACCTGGTCTTTGAGGTACATCTTCAGGAATTGGCGAGTCAGGTTTGTTTAAAACACCCAATAATTCTTCAGAAGGTGACATTTGTATTTTATTTTCCTGTTTTTCCTCCTGAAAGTCCTCAAAATCGATCAGATTTTCTGCCTCTCCTCCTCGACTTCGTTGTTTATTTCTAGTCTTAATCATTTTTGTTAAAGCATCATCTAATAAACAATCTACAAGTTTATCAGTTATATTTGTTGTTTTTGAATTTTTTGAAGAATAAATTTCTTCAGCTAAGTCTTTAATATCACCATTCACTAAAATATTTTCAGAACTTTTCGTTACAAGTCCATCTTTTGACCTCTGAGGTTTTGGCGCAACAGGAGGGGCTGATTTATTTGTAATAAAATTTTGTTCTTCATTGACCAAATTCACAAGAATATCATCAGTAATTTTGTCCACTAATTCTCCTTTATTTTGTTTATTACTTGAAACTTCATCAAAACTTTGTACATTTTCATCTGCTTCTTGAATGAGTATATTTAAATCATCTTGATCACCCGATGTGTTAACACTTATATTACTGTCCAAGCTACTTCTGATTATAGAACTATCTTGACTGGTTCGGACAGGACTTCTCATTTGAGGAAGTGGAGCATTAGACATGTCATTTGCAGGCACCAAGACACCATGATTTGGACGACACGTAAAGTAACGCTCTCCTTCAGAGGTTCCATTATTTCTACCATCTGGCGATTCCAATTCAACCCCTGCCCAAATACCAGGGGCAAACTTGACCCTGCCTTTGAACATGAGGGTACCACACTGCCGATTACCATTAGGGCCAGTGACTTGAACACGGTCCCCTACAGTAAAGTCTCTATAATCTTCAGTTCGCTCATCCTCTGTTGTTGATTGTACATCCTCCTCACGGGGAGATGCCAAAGGAGTTTCATCATCTTCCTCCTCCTCTTGGTTTGTACCAATCAACTGATCAATATCAAAGACGCCCTCCCGAATCATTCCTTCAGCCCTCCTACTCGTATGTACAGGGGATTCATCTGTAGTTACTTCCTCACTGTACGCAGACTTATCCTTATCGGGAGAAACAAGTCGCAATCTTGCAATATCATTTGACCTATCTGATTCAGATTCATCGTAATAACTAGATACACTTTTCCCACTGGAAGGTCTTGAGTCAGTTTTCGTTGTAGAGGGAGGTGATTTTGATTCAATATCACTTTCTTCATTATCTATGTTAACATCTTGGATATTTGTTAATGGTTTGACGAAAGATTCATCCTCGTCAAGATAACCTACATGTTCACTTATCACTTCCGAAATTACGTTTTCTGTGATTGATCGAGGTGAAGGTTGCGGTTTCAAATCAACAGTTTCAGACTGTGGCAAGCTACGGGCAGCACTCGTTATTTTATGAGTAGAAACATCATCGAAATCCTGTGTGTATGAATAATCATCCTCTCTCGGACTTTTAATGTCTGATTTAAGTGAATAGTCGTCTCTAGGACTAATGTCTGACTTGGGGGACTTTGGAATTTTAAGCAAACCAGATGATGTTTTGGATTTTTCTGTATAACTATCTGCCTCTGATATTTCCTCTTGAATGTTTTCAGTAATCTGCTCTTTAATAGAATCATCCTCTTCTTCGTTGAAAATTCGTCTTTTTGCCTCGACAGTAGCTTGTGATTTTGAAGATTCACTGCCTTCAGAAATTTTATCAAGAGAAATTTTGGTAGGAATTTTTGATGGAGTTAAAGCACTTTTCTGATCGGGTTGTAATACTTTACTCTCTGAAATAAAAAAATTAATAATATGATCAATATGTATCTATATATTCATAGCATCAAAGAACAAATCAAATACTGTGAAAAGTGTTATTATTCATAGGGTTAAAATTTTCATGGTTTGCTTAAACCATGATACTAAGTTCCCAACGAAATGAATTTAAAGCATAATATTGGAAACCACCAATTTAAGTACCCACAAAATAGTCATATTTATGAAAAATGTTATTACTTGTAGGGTTAAAATTTTCATGGTTTGCTTAAACCACGATACTAAGTTCCCAACGAAATGAATTTAAAGCATAATATTGGAAACCACCAATTTAAGTAACACAAAATAGTAATATTTATGAAAACAATGAAAATTGATGCCCACAATTAAAAGTACTTATACAATTAATATCACAATTCCCATTCTTTTCCAATCATTGATACTACTGTTAGCACTTGAAACTGTATACCTATTTCTCAATTCTGGTACTTGTCATTGTAGGTGAGAAAATCATGGACAATTACATACAATTACATGGTAGAAAGACATCATCTATACAAGTGTATTTATATCTAAGTGGGCATAGATGCTATTTCAGTTCCATTCTTGTGTTATATCATTTTCTGTAAAAAATCATTTTGTGATTTTTTTTTTATAAATGTCCATTACTATGCCTTTAATGCCTCAACTTGGATAATTTTATAGCAGTGTTCAAATTTCTTCTGAACCACTACTTATTTGTATGTTAGATTGTTTTTGTTTTGTTTTAACAGTTCAAATACTATAGTGTATATCGCTGTTTTATAAATATCATTAAACATTAAATTATGTTAAATATAATAGATATTGTATTACAACTGTTTCCATTGTAGTTTTAAAATTTAAATTTGGCACCTAACTCAAGTCTTATGGTACCTACTCATTCACTGATATGTAAACTCTCTTTACACAAGAAAATTTTCCTTAAAAAATGTCCTTATACACCATAATATTGTAGTACTTCATTTTCAAGATTGTTTTAAAATTCAAGTTGAAATAAAGTTAGTGAGAACAGGATTTACTTCAAACTGATCAATTCATCATTTTTTACATTAAAGTATGATACTAACCTTTGTCATCTATAATTGTTGGAGAATTCTGAGACGATTCGTCGTAACTGGAATTACTAGATCTCTCATCATTCTGCTTTGGTGGAGTAGATTTAAGAGCTTTCGATGGACTAACTTGTGGTTTCTTTATCTGAGGTTTTACACTGGACTTCACTGGCTCATGTTCCATTTCTTTCTGAAGTTCTGCCTTTAACTGAGTTATTTGGTTATCATAAGCCTGAAAAAACATTCAAAATCTAATACATAAATAAACAAACAAGTTAAAATTCTTGTCGAACTGCGATAAAAGGTAAAACAAAAAATATATACACATATAAAAATGTAAAACTGATTAAAAAACAAGAAAACAGAGGTGGGGATTGGCCAAGATCATCGACATTGATGTCTTCAAGGGGCCTTGGAAGAGAAACAAAAAAAAAAAACAACTAAAAAATTTTGTTTCTCTTCCATGGCCCTTTGAAGACATCAATGTCGATGTTCTTGGCCAATCCCCACCTCTGTTTTCTTGTTTTTTAATCATTTTTACGTTTTTATATATGTATATATTTTTTGTTTTACCTTTTATAATTTGCTCTTTCATACACATGTATTTCTATATTTAGCTATATAAACACTTACATTGTGTATTTAATGATGATACACAAAATTGAATGATGATACAACAAAAAGTTACATTGTGTAAAATAATGATATCACAAAAAGTTACATTGTATATTGAATAAGTTACATTGAATAGTGATAACACCAGTTACACTGTGTATTGAGTAATGATAAGAAAAAAAAAAAGTTAAATTGTGTATTGAGTAATGAAAAAACAAAAGTTACATTGTGTATTGAGTAATGATACCACAAGAACAATGTAGGCCATGCAAAGTTAATATCTTAGTTCACACAACATTCAAAACTCAGTAGGGAATTTTTTTTGGTTTATGTCAAAGAACAAATTTGGTAGTAAGCTGACCCAGTGCATACCCCTTTTCTATTGTATGTGAATCAAGCACCAACTCAGTACAAGGAACCAAAGGCTAAAGTGATTGTATAGTTAAATTTTTTTGACATCTTGGCCATATAAGCTTCTGAAAAACAAATACTAGTTTTCATTTTGACAAAATACTGCTATTTTTCTCACCTCAATTTGTTTCTTCAATGCATCTTCTTTACTCTTCAGAATTTCCCTTTTTCTTTTCTTCCTTTCTCTTTTCAATCTATCTGCCACTTGTTTCCGAGTTTTCAGCTCATCATTCAAGGCTCGTACTCTTCCCTCGAAATCGCTGAGATCAGACTGGGTTTCTGCATAAGACACATCTATAAAAAAAAATTTCATTTAATGTTAAGCAATTTACCATAATATCTGGAGTGACTACTGATCACAAAAATAGTATTTCAGTAATTGAAACAAAAGTAATCTGCACAACAAAATTGTTCAGTGCACAAGAAACAAACTCAACATATGAATAGAAAATATAAGGTTGTAACCATGGTGTTGCCTTGAACTTAAATACTGTAATATTATTTTGAACAAATCTCTAATTGTTCTAGGAATAAGATTGTTGCATTTATATCTTAAGAGTGGTGACTGCTGCTCTAAAAACATCAAATATAATACAATGAAAATATACATATGCTGTATTATAAAGAGTGCCTCTGCACGAAATAAGCCTCTACCTTTGCTCAAAATGTCTATTTATGGAATAGAAAATGTATAGTATGCCTTTTGTATGGTATTTTAGATTTCAGTTTAATTTAATACTGCATATTCATTATTTATTAATTTTTCTTATTTGTGACAAATATCGAAACAATGAACATACATATGTGTGAGTATAAAATTGAAAGAAAATGATATTATCGTAACTTTATAATAAGCTAAATAATAAATGTGCATTTACCTGTGTGAGAAATCGACTCTTCAGATTCACTCTCTGAGCAGCTTCTTGTTTTGCTTTTAAATGATCTGATATTCCTTCCCGTCAATGCCCCCATCTGTAATCTCTGCTTGCTCAGTTTATCAAGCGGAGATCTCGGGGACTTGACGCTCTTACGGCTAGTTTGAACACTGGTGGCATCTTCAAAGGTTTCACTATACTGGCTCTCAATAGTGGCAGAGTCTTGTGGTCTTGACCTTCAAATGTAAAATAAAATTATGGTTAATTGCTTAAGGCCCTATCAAGTTAATTTGTTTGTAGATTCTCATCCACCTGTAACAAAAATCTGGGGTTGGTGGGAGGGCTTTATTATTTATTTCTACTGATTTTCACTAAAATTGATAGGAATTTAGACAATAATTATATTCCTTCATGCACATCTCCATATAGTGTCCTTCCTTTGTGTAAAGTTTCATCAAAATCCTTCAGTGGTTTAAGAGGAGTTGCGCTTACTAGAAGTGTGGACAGACGGACAGACGGATGGACAGACGGACGGACAGACGGACGGACAGACAGACAGACAGGTTGATTCCTATATACCCCCCAAACTTTGTTTGGGGGGGGGGGGTATAATAAAAGAAAAATTGAGCTTAGAAAAATGGGCGGGTGGGGATGAGAATCTATTAATTAATTTGATGTGGCCTAACAAGGACATGGTACTCGAGCAATCACTGGTTTGAAAACAACTCATTTCAAGACACATTTGTAAACCAGCACATTAACATTAAATAAGATCTTACACATGTACTTCAGATCAATGCATCCTTGAGACACTTAAAATTGTGTAAACTGAGATTACTAACAATTAGAATGCATGTACATACATAATTTATATAAGATTTCCATGTTTTGTCTATTTGGCTACTAAGAAAATGGCTTACAAAAGGCCTCATGTTGGATACAAACATTTGAGGTATTTCCACTATGTCTGATGCTAAACTGAAAATTTAAATTCTTTCCAATATGTCTGAATGCAACTGCAAATGTACATTCCACAACTAAACATGAAACTTACTTCCGACTTCTGACAGGCGTGGTTTCATCCATACTGTATTCTGTATGAACTTCCTCCACAATGGAACTCTCACTTTCACTTCTTCCTAATTTTTTGGGGTTTTGTCGTTCTTCAGGTGAACTCTCACTAGCTATATGTGGGGTGTTGGTAATGGATTCATCCTTAGCTATACTTATACTTTCAGAGATGATGGTATCATCATGAGCAATGGAGGGAGTTCCATGTGTAGTGAGAGAGTCTGAAATGGAAAAAATACAAGAAACATGTCTTATTTTTTAAATTACCTCCTCTGTTCTTATTAAACAATTTACTCATTATTACAGGCTTCAATAAAGAAAATGGAAAACAAAAATAGCATTGTTTTATCACTGGAATTTACCAATATTGACTTGTATTTTTGCTACACAAATTATCACACCATAACATTAAACATACATTGTAGTTGCAAAAAGTCTTTGTTAGATGTCAAACATATCTCTTATTTACCACATAGACTAACAATTTTTCTACCTATAAATCTTCAATTTTTTACTTCTTCATCTACACAGAAGACAAAAGACAAATTTAACGCATTTTTGAATTGCATTTATTTATGACTGAATATTGAATAAACTCAAAAAGTTATTTATATCATTTAGTTTGCAGCTAGATTATAAGCCAATATTGTTATTCAAATGTATACTGTAACTTGGTTTATACGTTACCTTTTGCATCTCTCTTAGTTGGTGTTTTGACTTTTTCAGAATCTTTCTCCTTCTTTTTCCCTTTTTTACTATGATCCCATACTTTCAATGCTTTCTTCTCTAACTCATAAATCTCCTTCTCTTCTTCATCAAGTCGTTTCTTCCAGTCTAACAATTCCTTTGCAGTTTTCTTTCTATCTCTAAGTCTCTGTTCACGTTTTGTCAGATAACGTTCGTCAAGATGAATTTTTTTGAATTTATCCATTGACTTTTCTGAACCAGCAGATTTGACCTCAGTGTAAATTTCCGAGTCAGATTTGTAATCTACAAGTAACAATCATTCTGTATAAGAACATATATTTACAATTCTTTCTACTTTTTTTTGCAACTATAGCTAATGTGATGCTTTCAAATCTTAAATCCAAAATTTGTTTCACTTTAACAGCAGGTAAATAAATTCCTATATAAGGAAGGGGTTTGGTTTAGACAAAACTCTCTGTTTATGAGAAATGGAAAGATGTAATCTGCTGAAATTCATGACTTTCAACTTTTGAAAATCGCCATGGGGGTTTTGCTGATTTTCAAATAAGGAAACTCCTTATTACTTGGCTATAGGGGGTCTTATGGTATATTATTGTTGTTTAGTGTTCTTATGTGTTTCATCATTACATTCAACTCTTCCTTAGTTGTTCAAATGTCTTTTATTTGGAATTTCAATTTTTGTTTTTTGGAACCTCCATGGGGGTTTTCCCTCAAAAACCCCCAGAAAGCAGGCAGGTTGGCAGGCCTGGAAATTTTGTTTCAATGAAGAGATAGCAAACAGATATACGTGTATATTTTTGGCCCTTTTTGATGAAATCTAGGTATAACACAACAAATCCACGAAAACAAAGTTGACCATCTTCTACCTAGAATGATTACCTCAAAGTTATGGTTGCATTAATATATATTATTCTGAATAAATTAGATTGACACACCCATATCAACTGAAAAATTTGAAGCTGTTTTGACAGTTATCTGTGATATTTACCTTTCTTTTGCGATGTTTCATTGTCTGTATCCTTACCATCTTCATTCTGTTTAAAAAAAAAAAAAAGTTTTATTGTAATTTTATGTCATTGTATATTATGCGAAAAGTAAAAAAAAACAAAAATTGATTTTGTCGATTGCTTCAAAATCAAAAGTTAAGCTATAATTTACTGCTTGGGAAACTTAATAAATATCCCATCTGTCTATTGCATTTCAATGGACTTCTTCTTGGTAATTTTTTGGCAAGCATTGGGATCCAATATAACAAGCTAAATTCTGTGAGACCATCTTTGACGACATGGTGAATTTTTTAACAATATGTATGACTTCATGTCATTGTGATGTGATGGAAATATTAAATGTCAGTTGATTTTTACAGACTTGTCTTAAAATAGAAAAGCATAATGTATTATGGACCAGGACGTTGTTTTACAAAAGAACTTACGACTTACTATAAATCGTAACTTTCAAAATTTACTAGTGACTTAAGAGCAACATTATAACTTAAGACTTTTGATAAAATGGCCCCTGTTACTGGTTATCTTCACTACAAATACCACAAGACATTTTTAAGGGCTGTTCCACAAAAATTGACATGGGGGGGGGGGGGNGGGGGTTTGAAAGCACTTTTTATTGACCCCCACCACACATAGAATTTTTCCCCATATGTACAATACAAAAGGATGAAGAAAACACAACCACCCACAGCAATTTATATGAAGTGCCTTCAAAGGGTCCCAGACCAACTTTTCTGGAACAGCCCCAAATGAATTTGTAAGCATACAAAGTTGGACTAATCAATAACTTAATGTAAGTCCAAAGATTACATTTTTTCCTCATTCAGGGCTATTAAAAATTTTACAGTCTATTAATTTTCATGTTCACTCGTTCTCTATTTTCAAAACATCTATTCACTCAAATGACATTATTTTTTGGCAAATATTGTGAAAATTACACCCCATTAAAATAAAATAATTCTGTACAAGTGCATGTGTAAAACATTTGAATTCTGCCACACATACCCCCTTGTTTTAAAGAGACACTTTTTGTTAAAAGCTTAAAGAGACACTATTTGTTAATTGCAAAGACTGCCAACATGGAAAAACTTTATTGATTACTTTTCTCAAATAATGTATGCAAATATATATTTAGCAACTGTCTAAATTGTAACTGGATTCTTATTTTCATTACTATAACTGTGTGTCCTTAGAATTAAGGTATATATACAGACGTGTGCAGTATATTTTAATTACACTTTACCATGTAAAATTCATCTTCAGTGTGGACTTCAGCTGGTCGACTTAATCTGCCACCTAATCTGTCTTTGGTCTGTAATGGAGAAAGGATATTTGTTTTCTAAGGCAGTAAAATTTAGGTCAGTTGCTTTTTGAATAATTTACTAACCAAAAGAAAAATGACAGCAGCATAAGAATCTTTTGAGCAGGAATGATTTTGCTAACCACAGGAACAAAGTTGAAATGGCCAAAAAGAAGTCAAACACTGCTATTTATTATAAGAATCATAATGGACAATTCAGGATCATCAATAGTAGAAATCCTCTGTATTGAGAAAGAAAACCATCCCTGAATGAGGTGCACATTCTTAATATATGTGAAAGAGATGGAAACTGTATGTATGAGTTCTAAATTTTTAATAATTTCAAATCTAAATTTTTTTATCCAACCAAGTACATGTACAGCATAGAAAAACAAAATGATTCTCACTAAAACAATGTAGGCAAACTATGTAGGTTATGGAAACATGAACAGACACCACCACTACTATAAACCTGCTACTTTTTCAAAGCAGGGTAATAATTTCAAGCTTTGCAGAGGTTTTAATGGTTCTACATGAAGAAGAACAATAGAAGCATTTGTTTCATTGCTTTACTTTATTGATGGCCATTCTGTCTCCTGTACATGTACACCATTACTATAGATCTCGCTAAAACTGATTTCATAACAATACATGTACATGGTACTAAGCAAGACATTTAACCAATCACTTTGCTAATGACATTAGGAAGCAAAAAGCAAACATGCTGGTCTACTCCATATAATGAAATTCTGACAGGTCTCTTTTTTTATATTTTTTGCTAATTTTTGGACATTGTGTCCCTTTACCTGTTTTGTTGACTGTCGGAGTCTTTTGATTTCTTCCCTTTGTTGAAGTAACATCTGCCTTTCTCTAGAAGCTGCTTTGTTGGCCTCTTGCATTCTTTTGATCTCAGCCTTAAAATATCAACATAAACACATACATGAATACAAATAAACAGAAAATTCAGTTTACCTCGTCTTTGTCTTTTATCTTAAGTTGAAAGTGCAATTGAAGAATAATATTTATAGGTCTTATTTGTATAAAAACACAGCCACTGCAGAATTTTCTGTTAATTTCTCCATAATTTTCCAAAGTGATTGAGTAATGGTGATAATACAATACGAAAATATATGCATATTTGTTTCCTTTATGCCATGGCCTAACTCAGAGATGCCAACCCCATCTGATGAAAAATAGGAGTATTCACAGCGCCAAGCGGGGTCCTCTCAAGACTGGGGATCATTGGCTGCCCAAGGCTCCCATAAGCTCTCAGGATTAAGAAACTTTTAGGCTTTGGTATCAAGACATCATGTTTTCTGTCAAATCTGCCATTTTTATCAATCTGATATCAGACAAACGCTTTTTTAAACCGGATTTTCAAGCGTGGAAGTGATCAATATTATAAAAATCCACCAATTTCGGTCCCGATTACTAAATTCCGGATTGGAAAAATCAGGAGTTTTCTCGTGACAAGATTAGAGAGCGGATTTTGGCATAAAAATCGGGGAAACTCCTCCGAAATCGGAGGGGTTGGCATCTCTGCCAACTATTTTTTGCATGCATCAAGTTCATATATTTATAAACAATATATCTTAATTTTACCTGCTGTTCCTGAAGCTTCATCTTCAACCCACGTTGCCGTTTAACAATATTAGGATATGAATCATCTGCCCCTTTATTACGTATTCTTTGTTTCTGTTGTTCTAACCAGTCTAATTCTGCTTTAGTTTTTTCCACAAGTGCTTTTTCTCGAAGTTGTAATAAAGATGCCTGTAAAACAACAGATGTTAATGCTATACAGATTGCTGGTTGTAATAAATTCAGACAGATTTTCAATGAAACTTTTACATGATGAACTTAATTGTCAATAATGCATCAAATTTTGGCTTTGGAAGGATGTTTAAAATAATTTAAGTTTTGAAGCATTCAACCTCTAAAATAATTAGTTTCAAAAAATTTTTCATGACAATTTCATTTAATGCTACATTTCAAACTGTCTTGTTATTGCTTTCGGTGAAAAAATATGTGACAAGTATGCATCAATTTACATGCTTTTCAGAAGCCTGTTTTAGAGTTTTTGCAACTTCTCAATCCAACACTGAAGGAAAATTTTGTCTCAATCTTTTATTTGGCATTTCAATTATGTATCTGGCAGCTAGCTATTTTTTGCAATTCCAAATTCAGTTATTGTGAATATATTGACAATTCACAAAACAGATTACATGTAGGATTTGATAGAAATTTTTTCTTAAGATGTGTTTTCTACCTGATGCTGGGCTCTCAATTCTTCTTCCTTCATAAATTGTTTGACCATCTCCTCTGTAAATTTGCTAAATGAATCTTCACCCATGACATAAGATCCAAGATCATCTACAGAGATTCTAGGAGTATTTGGCACTGAAAAATCATATATCACAAAATGTTATATTTCTATTACATTTTCATAAAAGTATTTTTCAATGAATCAATTCTATGTTTAAATTTGTGCAATAAGCATAATTTTACTCAGAAAGTTCCACAACCTCTGAATGGTTTAATAGACTTCATTTCCATTTAGCCGTTGTCTCATGCCTTGTCTGAATTACTTGCCGGGATTTTATTTTGGTTTTGATAGAATATATAGTTACCATCCAATAGCCTATACCTTGATTATAGTCGATATATTGCCATCAAGACATAGAGTAATTCCATCCAAAAAGCATAATGGATTTCTAAGAAATTTAACAGGTGGTTATATTTTGCAAGCAGATCAACTATGTAGTTAGCACCCTTTACAAAGAGAGACAATTCAATTCTCTGATTTATCATGTTTTTGCAATGAAATTTTATTTGTAATTTCGGTTCAGCCGATTCAACAGCTGTTTGTTCTACTGGTGTATAAAACTTTTTTCTTAAGTGTGGCTCTAAACCACAACTTATCAATCCATTATTTACAATAAACTTACCAGAACCTTCGTCAGATGTTACAGACATATTATCTAAATGATGTTTTTTGGCACGTTTACGATGACTTTCTGATGGAAGAATTGCCTTGAACGATTTCTCTTCAATTTCATCTTCGGTCATTGTGTCATCAAAGTTTATGGAATATTCATCACCAGAGGCTACAAAAAAGTATCAAAATCTGTCAAACATAAAGAAAGTAAGTTAAAACAAAGAAGAGTAAAACATCCTAGTTTTTTAACCATCAATATTCAATATTTAAATCACACTTGACAGGTATTTGATATACAAGCGTACTTATCAGGAATAGATGGATGTGTTCCATGATGATTTATTTTATTACTGAATATTAGCACAGTTAGAGACTAAAGATTTCTTAGCTTTTATTTGATGTTACTTTTCAAACTATGGTTAAGTTGCATCACCTTTATGATTTTCAGATATTGCCTGGCGTCAACTTCTTGCTTGTTGATACTTTGGAAGTTTTGGTTTAGACATAATAAAAGACTTCTTAACTTCCATTGAAGGAATTTGATATTTGTATTAAGTCATTTGTTGTGGAGTATGTGCTATAGAATTGTTAAATGCTGTGAGGCATCCAGATTTGTTTGTTTTATTACTACTTTATTGTACCTTGTGAAATATCCTCCAGAATACTCTCCGACTTAGATTCATCTCTAGCATCAGCACCACTAACAGATCTGATGGAGGAATCACTGTCAGCTCCTCTCTGTGTGTCACTAGCTGTCTTCACGTTAGATGTCAAACTTCTGTAATTGTAAATATATAGTCTATATCAAGAAAAAAGATATGGAAATTTGTGGCTTTTATTTACAATAATAAACTTAACTAAATCAACTTAACTAAATCAATGTCGTGTACTATTAAATGTGTCTTCAATGCTGTGTAGGATGTTTCCTGTGTTCAAGTAAGTCAAAGAGCTATGATATTTTTAGGGTTAACTATGCAAGTATATTTAGGCACAAATTGTTTAAATGACAATTTTTTAGAAGGCTTCAAATCTTTTTTTCCCATATTGATTCTTTTTCTAACTATCCAACAATGCTACAAGAGGCTTCCTACCTATGGTAGTCCTTATACAGAAAAGGTCTAAAAAATTTCAGCCTACAGGACATGTAACTCATCAAATTTACTGGACTTTAATAAAAAATTTATTATCCTAGGCTTAAGAGTTGGTATTCATGTCAAATCCTGTTGTTTAATTTCGTAATTTTTTTACTATTCACTCAAAAACCTTTAATTGGATATATCAACCACTGTTGACCTACCTAGATGTTGTGTAAGATGCTGTTTTTAGAGAAGATTTCCCACTATAAGTTCTGGCAGAGTCTGGCTGTCCCTTGTATTCACTAGATGCTGAGCTCTATCATAAAAACAACACAATTTTAAATTGATGTGACACATGTCAAGATGAATCTATATTTTCTTATATGTCATGTTTTAATTCTTGATCTTCATTGATAAATTCTTCTAAATCATTATTAACATTGAATTTTGAGTTGAACTTAATTTCAATATTTTTTCTCAATGAGAGAGTGAAAAAAAACATCTAGAAATATTTTGAAAATGGAACAGCAAAGGCTAAAAGAATTGTATTTTTATCTTGACTACCAGAAACACCAACAATATGTTTCCTTGATTATAATATAGACAGGAAATACACAAATTAATACATTAACAGTAATGATTTAGTGTGTCAACAATTTCAAAAGTGTAATAATATACCTGTTTGGCCCCACGTTTAGGTCTGATATTATCACTATTGTTCAGTTTATTGTTGTTATATTTAGTAGCAGGGACATCCTCTTTGCCATCCCCCTGGACCCGGGTCATCACTTCTTTAGCAGTCTGTGCTGCCTCTTTACTTCTATGTTTGGCTTGGTCCATTTGTTGTTCAATCCTGGCAGCCTCTTGTTTTTCTTGCTGTACTTTTATCTCTAGCAGTTTCATGTCTCTGTCATGGGTTTGCTGTCGTGCCTATAATAAAATAGAATATGTTCTAAAATCACAAAAATAACCTACATCTGACCTTATTTACATAACTTAAGTATATGTTACTCTTCTGAACAATGCTTCAACAATTTTGAATTAAGACACTACTTTTATTCAGGAGTCAAAGATGGTAACATAATCAATGCAACCCTTAACACTTGTGATATCCAATATGGTGTACAGTACATGGAATCGACATGCCACAAATTTTTCATTGTGAGGGCATAAAATACTGCAACTGAAGCTTTTGCATTTTTATAATGACTTGCCAGTGTCCTATTTTCATAAGTTTCCAACTTCAGATTATGTATTTGTGGCTTTTCAGATTTCCTTTTTAAAGCTGAGATAGATGAGGCATCATATAGGGTCTGTAAGTCTCGTCTAATTTTAGAACTTCCTGGACCAAAAGTTGTACCCGGAAGTTGCATTTTAAACAAAAACATATGACGTTCACAGCAAAAACTTTGAACGTAATAATCCTGTAACGTCATATTTTGGCGGGAAACCGTTTTCAAATTGCAATTTTATCGAGATTTCTCCGTGTCACATGACGAGACTTACAGACCCTATTCAGACCAGAATACAATATTTTATGTGGGTAATTTCCTTGTTAATGTGGCAGATGAGAGTATGAGTACTCTCTTTAAACATACTGGATGTAAGATTTTTTTTCTTTTCCAGTACACATTTACCAAGATTTACAAATCCCATTTATACCAGAGACACAAAGCGGTTAAAGTTTTCAAGCAGAAATATGACAGCAATTCATAATTGTTATAAACAGGCTTATCAGGAAGAAAGGAAATGACAAACTATCCTTCCGTCGCAATAACCAATTCATAAAATTACCTTTAACATCTGTGCTAGTGATACAGTTTCTTGCTGCGCCATGGATACAGCCCTTGTCCTTTCTACCCCTGTCAGTTGTCTAATGGACTCTTCCATACTCTCTAACTGATTTAATTCCGTGTAAAATTTTCTCTCTAGTGTGTCAGGTGAGTAACGTAATGATGCTTTAGGGGTGGAGTCATCTTCTGAATGAACGTGAGGATAGTGTCTTTCATGATCCTGTAATGTAAGTAAGCACTTAAATTTGGGTGGGATACATATGGAATACAAGACATTTTGTCTTTTGATAATACATGTAGGTCAAGGTAAACTGCAAAGGTCGAAATAAATATCTGAATGCCATTTTGGTTTGTTTTTTTGCATTTTATTATAGCTAGTATCACTTTATATCAAAGTTAATTGAAATGAAATTTCTATTTCTAACAATTCAATATGGATAATATACTATTTAATGTCGAAATTAATGTATAATTTTACAAAATATTCATTCATTCATTATATGATGAGGCAAACTTGACCAAGTTGAGCTCTTAATATAATAACTGAAGATTAACAAGTTCTTGCACGAGACCATTGTAAAGATTGGGAAATATTTTTCACATGACATATCTACTCCATTAAGGGATATCCTTATCTTTAATTTTGACTGAATATTTGAGTACCTTTTGCCCTCGTCATAAGATATGAATAGAAACATTAGAACTTTATACTGTTTGAGAAGACTTGCCACCATTTGAGTGTTTTCTACATTGAAAATCAGGTGTTTTATGACGTTAAATCATGGTTACAACTGTTGTATTACAAAAATAAACACTGCTGGTTGGTCATTAACCTGTAGAAAATGATATGGCATGCATCAATCTTCAATGGATGTTATTCCAATGTAAACCACTATTTATGGAAGAACGTAAAGTAAATTGTTAACCAGATGAATTAAAATAAATTACAAACCCCAGAGATGGCTTTTTTTCTAGTTGAACATATAACAGTTTTGCAATGATCTTAAATTTAAACTGAAACAAACCTCTGTTCTTGAGAATTCTTCCACACTTGATGTATCAGTATCAAAATCAGCAGAATGTTTGTGACTAGGTTTAGTATGAGACAAACTGGAAGCCTTTTCTGACTTCAGATTACTTCTGTCATCTTTAGCCCTGTAAGAACACATTTAAAAAAACATCTATTTGTGTATTTCAAACTGAAATTTATGAATTTCATTGATTCAGATTCATTGCCTATTGGGAAAAGTATTACTAAATTTCCTAGGTTAAACCCAATGGATAAGTGATCCAATTCAAAGTCACAACAAAACTGGTACCAAACATATTCATCAAATTATAGGTACCAGCTTTAAAGTTATATAATAAATTTAACCTAGAATGATCCAAGGCATGGGGGATATGTCAATGTAACAAGGACTCAACTGACATATTATATCGCTATCAATCCATCCATGTTTTCTTCCCTTTTCATACCTTAAAATCAATAGCAATATATTTAAGAAATTTATAGTTTTAGAAAAA
>MJUU01040521.1:48550-59063 GCA_002080025.1 Modiolus philippinarum
AAAGAAACATAAGATAGCATGACAAAATCATATTCGTTTAAAAAACTCAGTTCAAATAAGGCATAACATATTCTTAAAGAATATTAACTGAAGTTTTCTGCTATTTTATTCATTCTAAAGAATAAAACAAAATATTAAAGTGGCAAAATCATATTCCTAGAGCCGTCGCCGAATGGCAACCAATTACGCCCCCGCTCATTGAACCCTGAATCAATATGGCAAGTGCAAATTTAAGTGAGTGTTGACACAATACAGGTGTTGATACAGTTCAAGTATGGACACAATAATATGCCTCCCCTTTTATCAAAATATATAAAAGGGAAGTTCTGAGCCCCAAAATCAATTCTATGGGTGCTAGGCAATCTTCCAGTAAAGTTTCATCCATTTTGAGGCACTTTGAATTTTCCCACCTTTTTCCAGTTTCCATGGCAATGGCAGCCATTTTGAAAATTTTGAGACCCAAAATCATTTCTATGGGTGCTAGATATCCTTGCAAAGTTTCATCAAATTTGAGGCACTTTGAATTTTCCCAACTTTTTTGAGTTTCCATGGCAACCGCGGCCATCTACTTATTGTAAGTTAGATTTCTTTGAAGTAGTTGGAATTTGTTTGCATACTGTCTAAAAAACATGAGCACGGACGGACGGACGGACAAATGAACGAACGGATGGACGGACAGACAAGGGTAAAATAATATGATGTATACATTAATGTAAGTCATACATGCGTAAAATGTAGGTTTAAGTGACCTAATTTTGTCTGAATGCTGAGCTACCATCACAGATGCATACACATGCACACATGCAAGATGATCCTACTATGTACAGTACCTGAGGTCTGATCCCTGACAAGAACTTGACCAAATTTTGCCTTGATGCTGACCTATCATCAGAGATGCATGCATGTGCAAGGCAAGATGATCCTACCATGTACAGTGACTGAGATATCAACTCGGATGAAAACTCAAATGCAAGTCAGTCAAGCGGAAAATGTAGGTCATAGTGACTTAATTTTGCCTGGATGCTAACCTACCATCAGAGATGCATGCATGTGCAAGGTTAGATGATCCTACCATGTACAGTGACTGAAATATCAACTCGGATTTAAACTCAAATGTAAGTCAGTCAAGTGGAAAATGTAGGTCAAAGTGATCAAATTTTGCCTGGATGCTGAATTACCATCAGAGATGATCAGAGATGCATGCATGTGCAAGGTTAGATGATCCTATCATGTACAGTGACTCAGATCTGAACTCGGACCTCAACTTAAATGTTAGTCAGTCAAACGGAAAATGTAGGTCAAAGTACCTAATTTTGCCTGGATGCTGACCTACAATCAGAGATGCATGCATGTGCAAGGTAAGATGATCTTAACATGTACAGTGACTGAGATCTTAAACTTGAATGTAAGTCAGTCAAGTGGAAAATGTAGGTCAAAGTGACCTAATTTTGCCTGGATGCTGACCTATCATCAGAGATGCATGCATGTGCAAGGTTAGATGATCCTACCATGAACAGTGACCGAGATATGAACTCGGACTTTAACTTAAATGTAAGTCAGTCAAGCGGAAAATGTAGGTCAAAGTGACCTTATTTTGCCTGGATGCTGACCTACCATCAGAGATGCATGCATGTGCAAGGTTAGATGATCCTACCATGTACAGTGACTGAGATCTGAACTCGGACGTAAACTTGAATGTAAGTCAGTCAAGCGGAAAACGTAGGTCAAAGTCACCTAATTTTGCCTGGATGCTGACCTACCATCAGAGATGCAAGCACATGCACAGTTAGATGATCATACTATGTATAGTTACTGAGATATGAACTTGGGTGTAAATTTAAATGCAAGCCAGTCAAGCGGAAAATACAGGTCAGAGAGACCTAATTTTCTTGGAGGCTGTGAGATAGCCCATGATGCACCTGCATGCAAAGTTTGGTGACCCAACCCTGCATAGTTACCAAGATATATACCCAAATGCGGACGCGGACAAACACGTGGATGTGACCATGGACGTGGACGCTGACGTGGATGCCGGGGGTACTCCAATAGTCCCCCTCAATTTCGTTGAGGCGAACTAAAAATTAAATATGCTATTTTGAGTTGATCTGATTTATTGAGAATTTTTCATTGTGAGCCATTAAGTTCAGCCTTTATCTCTTTTTTATTCCTTTGTGAATATGTGTCACAAATTCATAGATAACAATCTGGTCTGAGTTGTATCAGTAGAAGACTAGAGATATTATCCATATTTAAGACTTTTCAGAAAAATAAACAAGCCTGAAAAGATGAATCTTAGAATCTACAAAGAAATGACAATTGACGATCTTGACATGGTTTTGTTGAACAAACATCAATAAAGGGCTACGCCAAGCGCAGCATGATACGACCGCAGCATGTCGACCACTGAAATTTCAACAAAAGTAGTTTAAAGTGAATGTGGACACAGTAAAGAGCTTGACACAATAATTAGATGGNTCTTCAATAGTTGTGAAATATTTCTTTAAATGACAGCAAGAATGCATGAATATATGTCATTAAAAGAAATGTATAATTTTCCCACTTAATTACAGTTCAAGAAAGGTTATTTAAACCACTTACTCATTAGGAAGTTCAATACATTGAGTTATCTCCCTTTGTCCATTATTATTATTATTATTATTATTCGAGATCAGGAGTTCTTGCCCCATCAAGCATTTTTTACATTAAAAAGATAAGGGATTTCAGAAAAGAGATAATTTACGTTATTCAAGTCTGATGAATTATTTGTTACATAATTGTCCATAAATTGTAACTGAACTGTACAATAGAGCCCACTAAAACTATTTTTCTTGTTCTTCGGGTGATCTAGTTTAAGGCCCTATCAAGTTAATTTGTAGATTCTCATCCACCTGTAACAAAAAATCTGGGGCGGGTGGGAGGGTATTATTTTATATTTTTTACTGATTTTCTCTAAAATTGATAGGAATTTAAAGAAAATTTCTGAATAATTGAAAATAAAAAAATATTGAGCCTAGAAAAAATGGGGCAGGTGGGGATGAGAATCTATAAATTAATTTGATGTGGTCTTACTTAACAATGTAGTTCAACTGCATTTCTAGTGTTCCTGAAAATACCATTGTAAAACTAGCCATGTACAGAGGTAAACTAATACTTACATTTCAAATGGCCTGGAGTATGAGTTTTCATGTAATGTATCATCATGCTCACTTTCAGATGATACTGGCTTAAAGCTAACCGACGTTTTCTGTCTACTTTCTTCATTCCTAGAGAACAAAGAAACATAAGATAGCATGACAAAATCATATTCGTTTAAAAAACTCAGTTCAAATAAGGCATAACATATTCTTAAAGAATATTAACTGAAGTTTTCTGCTATTTTATTCATTCTAAAGAATAAAACAAAAAATTAAAGTGGCAAAATCATATTCCTAGAGCCGTCGCCGAATGGCAACCAATTACGCCCCCGCTCATTGAACCCTGAATCAATATGGCAAGTGCAAATTTAAGTGAGTGTTGACACAATACAGGTGTTGATACAGTTCAAGTATGGACACAATAATATGCCTCCCCTTTTATCAAAATATGTAAAGGGCTACACCGAACACAGCATGATACGACCGCAGCATGTCGAATACTGAAATTTGAACAAGTGTAATTCAAAATGAATGAGGACACAGTATAAAGAGCTTGATACAGTAATTAAATGGACACAATAAAGAGCTTGAATCAGTTGCAATTTTGGCCCCTTTGGCCCCTTTAGCTCAGAAACAGGAAAAGCTATGCCAAATTTGTTGACTTACTGAAAGCTTATATCAAGAGGAATTCATAGAAAAAAATCCCATCAAAATCCGATGAAAAACAAAGATTTCACATATTTCGAAAATTTGCAATTCTGGCCCCTTTGACCCCTTGTAGCTCGGAAACAGTAAGAGGTACACAAAATCTGTTGTCATACCACTGAAAGCTTATATCAAGAGGAATTCAAAGAGAAAAATCCCATCGAAATCCGATGAAAAATAAAAATTTCAGGTAATCAGCAAATTTGCAATTTTGGCCCCGTTTGGCCCCTCATAGCTGGGAAAGGAAATAAGTTACCAAAAAAATAAAAGTTGAGCGCTATATTAATCTTTCATGAGGAATCTAATGAAAAAAACTCCATCAAAATCGGACAAAAAATGAAAAAAATAGATTTTTGAGATTTCCCTGTTTTGGGACCCATTTATCTCATGAACGGTATATGCTATGTGAAATCTGTTGACTTACTGCTGATTGGAAATTTCCTAAGGAGAACACTGAAAGAAACCCCTTCAAAATCCGATATATAATAAAGATTCTACAGTCAAATATGTGAAAACATCAAATGTAACCCTTTTTGGCCCCTTTTTTAAAAACGGGTGGGCCCCAATGACCAAAACTATGCCAAGCCTTCCTTTTGTGCCAAGGAACATTGTGTTAAAATTTCATAAGGATTGATTGACGTGAACTTAAGTTATTGCCCAAAAACAAAAGCGTCTACAGATGACGACAAAGACAACGACGACGACGACAGCACCATACCATTATACGACCGCAAAACTTTTTGCGGTCGTATAATAAAAGGGAAGTTCTGAGCCCCAAAATCAATTCTATGGGTGCTAGGCAATCTTCCAGTAAAGTTTCATCCATTTTGAGGCACTTTGAATTTTCCCACCTTTTTCCAGTTTCCATGGCAACGGCAGCCATTTTGAAAATTCTGAGACCCAAAATCATTTCTATGGGTGCTAGATATCCTTGCAAAGTTTCATCAAATTTGAGGCACTTTGAATTTTCCCGCCTTTTTCGAGTTTCCATGGCAAACGCAGCCATCTACTTATTGCAAGTTAGATTTCTTTGAAGTAGTTGGAATTTGTTTGCAAACTGTCTAAAAAACATGAGTAGTTGTGTTTTTCATTCGTACGTACGGACGGACAGATGGACAAACGAACGAACAAACAGAGGGACGGACAGACAAGGGTAAAATAATATGCCCCCGACTTTTCATTGCAGGAGCATAAAAATTCTGGTAAAGTTATCCTCTGAAATCATGTTTCGGAAGGCAGCATTTTCAAACAATTTTACCAAGAATTCTAAGAGTATAATGACAAACATAGGTAATCAAGGATTAAAAGTTCGCCTCGTTATGGCATGTTGTCACAGCAACCAATTTGCCTGGATGCTGACATACTATCAAATTGCATGCATATGCAAGGTTACCTGAACCAACAATGTACAGTTACTTAGCAATGAACTCAGATGTATACATTAATGTAAGTCATACATGCGTAAAATTTGGTTTAAGTGACCTAATTTTGTCTGAATGCTGAGCTACCATCACAGATGCATACACATGCAAGATGATCCTACTATGTACAGTACCTGAGGCCTGATCCCTGACAAGAACTTGACCAAATTTTGCCTTGATGCTGACCTATCATCAGAGATGCATGCATGTGCAAGGCAAGATGATCCTACCACGTACAGTGACTGAGATATTAACTCTGATGAAAACTCAAATGTAAGTCAGTCAAGCGGAAAATGTAGGTCATAGTGACTTAATTTTGCCTGGATGCTAACCTACCATCAGAGATGCATGCATGTGCACGGTTAGATGATCCTACCATGTACAGTGACTGAGATATCAACTCGGATGTAAATTCAAATGTAAGTCAGTCAAGCGGAAAATATAGGTCAAAGTGATCAAATTTTGCCTGGATACTGAATCACCATCAGAGATGATCAGAGATGCATGCATGTGCAAGGTTAGATGATCCTATCATGTACAGTGACTCAGATCTGAACTCAGACCTCAACTTAAATGTAAGTAAGTCAAGCGGAAAATGTAGGTCAAAGTGACCTAATTTTGCCTGGATGCTGACCTACAATCAGAGATGCATGCATGTGCAAGGTTAGATGATCCTACCATGTACAGTGACTGAGATCTTAAACTTGAATGTAAGTCAGTCAAGCGGAAAATGTAGGTCAAAGTGACCTAATTTTGCCTGGATGCTGACCTACCATCAGAGATGCATTCATGGGCAAGGTTAGAGGATTGTACCATGTACAGTGACGGAGATCTTAACCTGGATATAAACTTGAATGTAAGTCAGTCAGGCGGAAAATGTAGGTCAAAGTGACCTAATTTTGCCTTGATGCTGACCTAATTCAGAGATGCATGCATGGGCAAGGTTTGAGGATTGTACCATGTACAATGACCGAGATCTGAACTCGGATCTAAACTTGAAGGTAAGTCAGTCAGGTGGAAAATGTAGGTCAAAGTGACCTAATTTTGCCTGGACGCTGACCTACCATCAGAGATGCATGCATGTGCAAGGTTAGATGATCCTACCATGAACAGTGACCGAGATATGAACTCGGACGTTAACATAAATGTAAGTCAGTCAAGCGGAAAATGTAGGTCAAAGTGACCTTATTTTGCCTGGATGCTGACCTACCATCAGAGATGCATGCATGTGCAAGGTTAGATGATCCTACCATGTACAGTAACTGAGATCTGAACTCGGACGTAAACTTGAATGCAAGTCAGTCAAGCGGAAAACGTAGGTCAAAGTGACCTAATTTTGCCTGGATGCTGACCTACCATCAGAGATGCAAGCACATGCACAGTTAGATGATCATACTATGTATAGTTACTGAGATGTGAACTTGGATGTAGATTTAAATGCAAGCCAGTCAAGCGGAAAATACAGGTCAGAGAGACCTAATTTTCTCGGAGGCTGTGAGATAGCCCAAGATGCACCTGCATGCAAAGTTTGGTGACCCTACCCTGCATAGTTACGAAGATATATACCCAAATGCGGACGCGGACGAACACGTGGATGTGGACATGAACATGGACGCTGACGCGGATGGCGGGGGTACTCCAATAGTCCCCCTCAACTTCGTTGAGGCGAACTAAAAATCAAATATGCTATTTTGAGTTGATCTGATTTATTGAGAATTTTTCATTGTGAGCCATTAAGTTCAGCCTTTATCTCTTTTTTATTCCTTTGTGAATATGTGTCACAAATTCATAGATAACAATCTGGTCTGAGTAGTATCAGTAGAAGACTAGAGATATTATCCATATTTAAGACTTTTCAGAAAAATAAACAAGCCTGAAAAGATGAATCTTAGAATCTACAAAGAAATGACAATTGACGATCTTGACATGGTTTTGTTGAACAAACATCAAAAACACGTCACTGTTGGAACAATTAACCATTGGGCAGTAGATAACCAAGTGGTTGAATAACTTAAAACACAGCTGTGGGTTAAAACTGGAGTTAAAATAATTTTTTTCCAACATGAAATGGCACCCAACTGAAAACGACAAAAATTTAATAGTAAATGAAAACCAATCATAGAAGCAGAATTTCATAGAAAACAAATTGTAATAATTACAGAAAAAATTGTAATGGATATAGAATAATCAAAATCTAATAAAATTACCTGGACCTCAAACTATGATGAGCTGGTCCTTGTGGACTTTCAGTCCTCAAACCCAAACCAGGACTATTACTTCTAGCACCAACTCCTGGACTACGGGTTCTACCTTGACTATTCTGCGAAGACCTTGAGACTTTCGGAGCGGCTTGCTGGGATGAGACATGGTCCTTTCTAAACTCCTCTTCTTTCTTCTGTGGTTCTATAGAGACTCCTGAATACCCAGTTCTTTGTCTCTCTAATTGTAGAAAGAAAGATTTGGAATCAGCAAAACTAATACTAGTTATCTTTGAAAAGTATAACTGAAACAACCAATATTAAGCATAAAATATTTTTGATCTAAATTTACATTTCAGAACATTTTTATGCATTTAGCCATATCAAGGATGGAAAGAATGAGACAAGGGACGACCTCAATAATTGTTTGACAATAGCCTTAGTGATATTAATGCTTGCTTCAAAATTATTATGTAGAAAAGGAAGTGTAAGGCCTTAAAAATGCATAAAACACCAGCAGTATACATACTCTGCAAAATAAATTATTGCTCTAAGTTCATACAAGGTACATCATTTGTTTAACAAATTAGACTTTATTTTGAGTAATTTTGAGGTTTTCTTATCAACTACTTTTATTGAAACATGCATCTTATCACTTTTTCATGTAACTCAACTTTTTTTGGGGATAAATTGAATGAAAGTCTCTTTTAATGAAATATAAAATTACATTAGTTACCTTGTGTTCGTTGATGTCTGGCAAAAATATTGAAGACATTGTCTGGATCAGGCTTGGGTTCCTCCCATGAGTATTTATCTCGAGGCTGTGTCGTTGGACGTGGAATGACCATTTCCGCTGATCCCTGAGTTCTGTGTCCACCAACATGGAAATCCCTATCTCTTAAACCTGATCCAACCTAAAACAGATATTATGGTTGTCACTAGATTTGTATTGTGAGGAATAAGGCATTTTTTTCATTACTGTAAGCTTATTCATTGTGAAAATATCAACTGGATCTTTAGCAGACTTACCTACCCCTCTCTTTCACAAATAGTACAGTTTCTTCACAACAAATTTGAACTCTAGATTTAAGCACAGAAAAAACACACAACAGTGAATTGCATATTATGTAGTCACACAATAAATATGCCAAGAAAACCTTTATCCAAATATAAAGTAGGCTTTTCGTATAAAGGATAATTTTTATTTGGCTTTTTTAACCAGAAATGATAATTCAATCTGTCATAAACGGAAGTGAAATGAAAATACAGACCAGACTGAAAGTTTTTTGGAAAAGCGGCAAATTGACGTAATCATAAGGAAATAGTCAACCATTTTAAGGGTATAAGATCACATGGAAAATAGTGAGCCTTATGTCAAAATCATTAAGGGTAGGGGCATCTGCTGAAGTCTACACAGAATTATATGTACAACTCTAAACCAACTTATTTTCACATTTTGTCCTTCCTGATGAACTTTCTTGAAGACTAAATTTCATGTGTCTCTATTTCAGTTGATGCTTTTAAATAGGAGTTTGAAATATTTCCAAAATTTTCCCTTTTGCCAAGATTGCAAAAATAAATTGCTTGCAAAAATTAGTTGTTTCATATGTATACAATACATTGAAACCTGTCTTAACCGAACCCCTCTGGGACTGAAGATTTTGTACGGTTTACACAGATTCAAAATATATAGAAATTATACAAAGAGTCTTCCTGCTGTCTTTAGTTTAGACAGGTTTTCCGTTTAGACAGGTTTTACTGTACTTCCAATTTGTCTTACAAATATGCCTTATTTCAGTTATTTAACTCATTGTGACATGTAAATGAGATAGGTAACATGTCCTATGACAATTGCACCTTCCATTTGTTTCAAAACTAATGAATTAGTGATAAGAACGGAATGCCAGCTCTGTGATGAATGACAAAATTGATACACTATGGCCTAAAGACTGAGTTTATGTATTTACTAATAGATATGTTACTAAACTCCAACCTTGGTAGATATTCAATAATACATTTAAATAATTAAATCTAAATCAATTTTACCAGTAGTCTTTTTGAGAAGATGATACTGTGTGTGATAAATGTAACGATAACATTTTGTACAAAAAACTATAAATGGTGTACATAGTTAATTTTCTAACTGTCAACATAACATATGACTATTGAAATCCTTCAGCTAAGACGTAAAAACTTCCCTCATAAGGACTCCTTTTCTTTTTTAAACATAAGAGATACAGAGTAAACAGTTACGGCACAAACAATAAGCATCAATACGAAACAGATCTAAAACTTTGGAAAGACAGGCATATGACTGGGTTTGCACTGGATGAAATTATGGTCATGCAACAACAAGATTGCTACGCATAGCTATGTCCCCCGCCACTGCAGTAAAGTCGATAAAGTCCCATAAATCATGTAAAATTTTGCAAATCAAAATGGCAGCAGGATATGATCAACTGCATTAGGTTGCAAACAGCAGAGCAAAAGTGTTCCTAAGATGTAGCATGCATTAAGTCGATAAAGTCCCATAACTCCAACAAAATTTGACGAATCAAAATGGCGATGAGATATGATCTAGTACTAATGGTGACTAACAATCCTGTAAAATTTGAATGAATTTTGACCAGCGGTTTCTGAGGAGTTGCGTCCAAAAGATTTGCCATTGTAAAACAATGTGGAAATAATCAAAGTCCAAATTGACTCCCAAAAAATTTGACGAATCAAAATGGCGATGCGATATGATCTAGTACCAATGGTGACTAACAATCCTGTATAAAGGGCTACGCCGAGCGCAGCATGATACGACCGCAGCATGTCGACCACTGAAATTTTAACACAAGAGGCTCTCAAGAGCCTGTATCGCTCACCTGGGCCATTGCTGACAAATACAGTCAAAAATAATAATACCAATGTTGAATGCCAATCTTGAATCTGTTCAGACAAGCCAGACACATNGACATAAATGGCGATGCGATATGATCTAGTACTAATGGTGACTAACAATCCTGTAAAATTTGAATAAATTCTGACCAGCGGTTTCTGAGGAGTTGCG
>MJUU01040521.1:72894-102954 GCA_002080025.1 Modiolus philippinarum
TGAGCGCCATATTAATTTTTCACAAGAAATCCATTAAAAAAAACTGCATCAAAATCGGACTTAAAATAAAAAAATTATTTTTTTGGAGATTTGCCCCTGTTGGGCCCCATTTATCACGTGAGCGGTACATGCTACGTGAAATCCGTTGGCATATACCAGATTGGAAATTTCCTCAGGAGCACACTGAAACAAACCCCATCAAAATCCCATGAATAATAAAGATTCTACAGACAAACATGTGAAAACACCCAATTTAACCCTTTTTGGCCCCCTTTTTAAAAACGGGTGGGGCAACGATGACCAAAACTAAGCCAAGCCTTCCTTTTTTACCAAAGAACATTATGTTAAAATTTCATAAGGATTGATCTACTGGAACTAAAGTAATTGACCAAAAACTAAAGTGTCTACAGACGACGACAATAACGACGACGACAACGACGACAGCACCATACCAATATACGACCGCAAAAATTTTTGCGGTCGTATAAAAATTAGCAATGATGATTATTATCACCTCCCCCCCAATCCCAACACATTTTTGCAAATTTGCAAATTTCAAGGGTATAACTCCAGGACTTCTTTCACCATGTTCACCTCTGAATCTAATATCCAATATCGAACATGGCCGAAATTTTGGGGTTGCCAAAAATGTATCAAATGTGTAATTTCTATCACAAGCTTATGGAATAGAAATAAAGACACATGGATGAGAGTGCCACATTCAGTCTGTCTGGATTTAGTTTCCAGCATTAATGAGCATGTTGATTTGATAGACTGAAGAGGTCACAAGAGTATGCAATTCTCTCATTGGTCGATTCATCTGGACTAGTCTTTGAGCATGATTTAGAGCCCACCAATTTACCTTGATAGTGCTCATCTATTACATTTTGATGTCTACATGTATATGTCAATTATCTGTTCAGCTGACTCGACCAATGAGAGTTGCATACTCTTGTGAACTGTTCAGTCTATCAAAACAACGCCCTCTTCAAATCTGAAAACCCGATTCCGGACAATCTGTATACCTGGTCATTTGGAATTCCTGTTGTGAGATATATAAGGGAGGAAAATAAATGGACAAACCTACAATGTCCAAATGGTTGTTTCATAAAATCAAGAATGAATTATTAAAATGGATTGTATCTTTGCAGACTTGTGCTGTTACTTCTCTTATGTTTAATAATTTTGAACTTTACAACATTGCTTAATAACTATTGTGGATTAAAACATATCAAAAACATATTTATATACAATGTAATACATTGTGAAAATGTATTAAGTTCCAATTAAACATTTTAAAATGAGTCGCATATAGGTTTTCAGATACATTTTAGTTTAGATAGTGTGAATGTAATTAATATTCTGACAAGTCTCAACTAAATGTATGGTACCAACTAGCCTAGAGAAGGTGTTAGGTTTGACTCATATCTGACAATAACCAAGAAAACTGGAATCTTGGAATTAGTAGGCAAATAAAAGAATCAAAATCTTCATTAAATTTAGTCATTAAAATTAATGTACAAATCGGGCTCCCGTAAGTCTGTATAGACTTGCAAAACAAATAGGGACATTTACTTCTCATTCCTTTTTCTTACAGTGTAATTTGCGAAATAATTGAGGTTTTTTAAACTTACACAAAAGAAACACTAAACAAAAATATACATAAGTAAGATATAGTTTACTTTTTAATTAACCTAAATGATTAAAGAAAATTTTTTCACACCAGAATTCTTTCTGATTTTTTTAATAGTGCCCCCCGAGGTAATAGCTATTTTCAGTGTGGGTAATTTAACAATGTTAGGTTTGAAAGCATGACTACATAGCACAATGTAGTATTTTCAGACGTACGTACGGGCATACTGACACGGGTAAAACTTAGTTTTAAGGCTACTGCTTGCCCTAAGGATGGGGTATAAAAGGTTCATTTCAAATCTAATACTGAATGTTTTCAGAAAAAAAAATTTCAGTATCTCTGAAATAATGGAATTTTCGTCAAAACATGAACATTGTTATCCATGGAAATTAATAAATTCACATTACTTACAAAAACTCACTAAGAAAGGTATATGAGAGATAATCTCCCTTTATTTGAATTATGAATTAAAAAACAGGCATAACCAAATGAGTAATATAACTAATTTTAAAAGTGATAAATCCAGGTTTTAAGGGTAAAACTCTAATTGATTCATATACAACTTGTGAGAATACTAAATGCGCAATTTCTCTAATGGTCTCTATTCATAACATGTATACCGCTGATGAAAGTAAAGTATTAGTAATTGATGTTACATGAACTTTAACATGTTTACTTGCAGGGTACAATTTATACTTTCAATAGAAAACTATGAATATTTTACCAGCGTGAATAGATTTTATTATGCATTAATATAAGAATTAATATTACTTTGAAGTTAAATTATAGCCCCTTAAAAGCTGGACTATCCTGGTGATCTGACTGAAAACCAGGAAAATATTATGTAATATTATTGTTTTTGAAGGCCCACATCTGTGACATGATGAAATTAAAACTGCAATCTGCATTGATGGGGGAATGGATTTTTAAGGCAATAGCAATAATGATTTTTAAAACAAATGTACCCAGGAATGCACATTCCCACAAAACATTTGTTGGAGGAAAATTCAACAATTTTGTCAGTAATTAAAAATATGGCCCTCAACAATCACTGACAAAGACAATCAACATACAAGTATCTGCAAAAGACTGATAAGACTGCTTAAACTACCTTTAACTGTTTGATAGGGGTCAGGATTTGATATTGTATTGTAAAATGAAGAATGACTTTACAGAAAAATTGATGGGTGTTCCATGGAACACTTGTGTCGCCTGCACTACAGAAGAGCCATTTTTGGCTTGGTGAACCTCTAACATCTGTTAAATCCAAATTTATTAGTATCAGGTGCACAATTAAATCAAGTGATCAACATATTCTGAAAGGTAGGTTGGAATATGACATATAGTTTTGAAGAAGTTCCACATTAACAAACTAAATTAACCAATGAGCTATTTTGGCTTAGTGAACCTCTAAAATCTGAAAAATCAAAATATTATGTATCAGATGCACAACAAGATCAGGAGGATAACATATCCTGCAAGTTTGGTTGAAATCTGACTAATACTTGTGATGGAGTTTGGATTAACAGACCAGATTAACAAATGAGCAATTTTGGCTCCATGAACCTCTTGGATCTGTTGAACCTAAATTGTAAGTATCAGGTGCACAGCTACACCAGGTGAACAACATATCCTACAAGTTTGGTTGGAATAAGACTAGCAGTTTTGAAGGAGTTGCAGATTCAAATACCAACACTCACAAATGAGCAATTTTGGCTCCATGAACCTCTAAAATCTGTAAAATCAAAATTCTAAGTATTAGGTGCACATCTACACAAGGTGAACAACATATTCTGAAAGTTTGGTTAAAATAGGACAAGCTTTTTGAAGGAGTTGTGGATTCAAATATGGACAGACTCACAAATAAGCTATTTTGGCTCCATGAACCTATAAAATCTGTAAAATCAAAATTCTTAGTATCAGGTGCACATCTACACCAGGTGAACAACAAATCCTGAAAATTTGGTTGGAATACGACTAGCAGTTTTGAAGGAGTTGTGGATTCAAATACCAACAGACTCACAAATGAGCAATTTTGGCTCCATGAACCTCTAAAATCTGTAAAATCAAAATTCTAAGTATCAGGTGCACAACTACATCATGTGAACAACATATCCTGAAAGTTTGGTTGGAATCAGATTAGTGGTTTTGAATGAGTTGCGGATTCAAAACCGACAGACGACGCAGGACGATGACGACGACGGGTAGTAATCCCTATGTGTCGACTCTGCTTACAGCAGGCGACACAAAAATTGAGTCTAGATGCAACCATGGCTTTACCATATCTAGGTTTGTGATGGTATAGAAAAATAATCAGCATTTGTAACACAGATCAACAAATACATTAAACTGGAACCTTACTATCTATAGGTCAACATTGTAACCTCTGTATTTTCTGCCATTCCATTTTATTCTGGATGAAGATAATTTTGACTGGCATCCTTCTTAAAATATTGGTCTGCTATTTTCAAAAGATCAATAATTCATCCACTGAATACAGACATTTGATTACATGATCTATTTATAGATTCACCACACTTACCATCTTCAACCGTTTCTCCTGTCAATTTTCGAGCCTCATTTTGAATTTTTTCTTGCAAATGCTTAGCAGTTTCTTTTATAGCTTGTAATCGTTGTTCTCTTGTCCTATCACTACCTTCTGTTGACGGTCGCGGAGGATTTGATGGAGCTGCTCCTGCAGAATACCCAGAGTTCACAGATAAAGGTCTACTTTCACTTTCACTTTGTTGATTGCTAACTGCCTGAGAAAATTTGGTAAAAACACTATTTAAATCGAAAGTAAATCCCCCAATATTTTTAGAACTGTTATTTTCCATAAGAAATTCACGTTCTTTTTGTAAACTTGCTTTCCATTGGCTGGTTTGACTAGGCTTTTGTTTTTCTTCATTTTGTCTGAAAAATAGAAGCAGGTACATGTATGTTTAAATATAATGAGCATATCAAGAACTTCATTTAACTCTAAAAATAACAAAAAATAGGCAGATCGGAAGTAGATAGAAATCCATTATTCTGCTGAGAAATCACATTCTTGACAATAAGCAATTTTGGAATACACAAAGTTAAATTTAGTAACAATACAGCTACCTCAAACTTATTTATATTCCTTAAACGCACCTTTAAGGTATTAAGTTAATGCACTATCATAATGAACTTTAATTGTAACTGCTCCAATATTGGCATGATATCAAAAAATGTGCAGAGAAATAAATACTACAAAACAACTTTAATCCAAAATCACCAGTTGTCATCCATGGAAACATACCAATTCTGCCAATTTTTTTTCAATCATCTTTTGAGCAACTTATGTCATTCCATTTATAAACCTAAATATGGAATGCGTATATAATAGCACTAAAAACCAAAAAGCCCTTTAAAATGCCAACAAACAAGAAAGTATGTCACAGAGCACTATGTCATTATATAAGCATCTATTTACAGGTGTCTGGATACCTTTTGTTTGTAGACAAAGATATTGATATAGATTTAAACATATTAATAACTTTCTAAAATGAAGAATAATGGACATTAATAGTAGAATTTATGAATTTGATAAATGAATAGGAATTCTGACCTCTCATTCTAGTACTTTAAGGATGAGATATATTTTTATATTCATATAGAAATGGATTTCATTTCACTGTTATAAGACTCTTTTAAAAAAATTTCAAAGGAAAATTTCATTTTTAGATCTTATACAAACATATTATAATGAGGTTTATTCTGCAGATTTAGAATGTATAATGCAACACACATCTCCAATCAAATTTTGTACTTCTATTGGGATAATTTATTGAATGTTTACACAATCAAAAGCATGGTTAATCATTCAATGTAGGTAAACATACACAAAGACATTTATATTTTGTTTAGGACTGTTTACTCTCAAAGAAAAGATGCATAAAAATGATGCAGTAAATTTCTTCAGGGGGTGGAATGATGAGTCATTTGACATTTTCTTGGATAAAAGAGAGATTAATTTGTACAGCTTTGTGAATAAAAGAGAGATTTTTTCTTTACAAAAAAATTCCATGCTAGTTCACCAAATTTAATGTGGTTCATGGGTATTTGCGTTCAATACATTATTCTTTTTTATCAATTCATACTAAATCGGGCAATACATAATATCTAATAATTTTTCAAGACATTTCATTGAAACCTAAGAACTAATGTCTATTTGAAAACAAATTAAATGCTTATATAAATGTAATATGTTTTTATGCTTATTCATGAAATTAGGGAACCAGTTTGCTTACACAATTAAAACTCAAAATAACTTTGTTTTGGCATTCAAGTAGGTCTCCTATACTAATCGTACTGTATAAGTGCACCTAGATATTCTTAAGTACACAGTGCCTGTTTCATGCAAAACACTCAATATAATTTTCTACTCTATGTCAGCTGAAGTGTAAAGGTGGGGAAAAATTATTCTAAAATTTGTCAGGGTAAGCCCTTTATATCATACACAATCTACTTGAATTTTTTTTATAAATGATCCATAATTTAAATAGACTAATTAACTTCTTAAAGATCCCTTTATTTGTCAAGAAATACTTGGATGAACTCCTCCCAACAACAGGTAATGTCGATTCAATACTGAATATTGATTAATCTGCAAAAGTACGTTATTCATAATTTTTTTGCTATTTACAGAAAATTTAATGAAAGAAGAAGGTATTACCATTAATGGGAATATCCATTCTTACCACATGATTCTTACACTTTTTTAATTCTTTGGCCATAAATAGCTTGCTTAGTAGTTTGTCTAGCAAGTTACAATTAGTTGTAAAAGGTCTCAATAACCTTATATGGTATCTCATCATTTCTAATACATGGTCTCAAATTTTGTGGTTATCATTTTTAGATCTTGGAAAAATTTATGAAAAGAGAGACCTCTGTCTAAAATGATGTCTTTAAAGAACTAATTTAAAGAAAAATTCAAGAATGGTTTTCTTCAAATAACAGATCATATGTAGCATTCCCTTAAACTGTCTTTACATTATGATTTGAAGCCATTTTGTCATTATGCTAAAATGTATGGTTGATCCTATATCATCAACTAATTTTGTTTTATTGCTTCATTTTTTCCAATTTGTATTTTGTGGTCTCCACCTTTGATGTTCTAATTTCTTCTACAACTAATTCCTTCAGTATTCTGTATCTCTACATTATAAATGCAAAAGAAACCAAAGGTCCAAGTATTCTCCCTTTATCCAGAGCAACTACAATATTTGAGGTGTATTGCACACATGTTAGGGGGTAAAACCCAAGTACCCTTTAGGAGTATCAAGTGGGGTTCCTTCCTCCATAGAGTCCCCTGTCAATGTAGAACTACCATCACTCATCTCCATTTCTTCTTCTCCAGGGAGAGGTTCTGAATCACTAGTTATCTGCAATACACAAAAGAGGATATAAAATCAGTGTATTTGATCTACTACTGTAAATTTGGATTTTTCTGCAGTACCCAACCCATCAGCAAAAGTGTGAGGTTTAATAATTGCAATCTCTGGATTAACTTAAGAAATGTACAGCTTAGTTATTGTGACAATACACCAGTTGCAGCACATGAATTTAGGAATAGAGTCTGTAAGTCTCGTCATGTGACACTGAGAAATCACGATAAAATTCAAATTTGAAAATGTTACCCCCAAAAGTATGATGTTGTGGGATTATGACGTCCTTACTGTTTGCTTGAAATGTCATATGTTTCTGTTCAAAATGTAACTTCCGGGTACAAATTATGTACCCGGAAGTCCCAAAATTGGACGAGACTTACAGCCCCTATTGACAGTTTATATAGAAGGATAAACCAAGGAATCATTGCTTGAGACACAGCGCAAGATTTCAACCCGCTGATATGCTACATATGTACATTTATATGGCTTTAAAATGAGATTGTGCTTTAAACTGAAGAATCAGGACCTTCAATCACAAATAAGGCTCATGTTTGTTATCTCTCGACATGGCTTCAAAGATTCAACATACATGAATGTCAATTAGTTTAAAATCCTGTTTGTCAAGTCATACAGAATACATAAAGGGTTGAGATTTTACAAAGGCACTTATGTTTTCCATCTGTAACACAAAAGAACACCTGTGTTGGTCTGTTCAAAGTTTGGGTAATGTAAATTTAGTTTCTACAAATGGCCATTTGGACAACCAGACTTGCCTACCCCTCTTGGACAAAAATAGTAAGTTACTTGATCAAAAATCGTAATCTGAGATGAAAAATAGTAAGTTACTTTTTAATGGTAATAAAACATGCTTTAGTACAGAAACTACACCTTTCAGTGAAAGGCACATTATTGATTTACACAATACTCCCACCAAGAATACAATATTCTGTGATTGAATCTTAGAATTCTTGTCTTAAAAGATTGTTTGTACATTCTTTTTATTACCAGAGATGACTATTTTTACTATAATGTACGGAACTGCAATGAAATGACGGACCGAAACTGAAAATTTTCCGGAAATACCACAATTTGCCCAAATCGTAAGGAAATGGTTAACCATCGTAAGGGCGTAAGATGACTTTGAAAATAGTAAGCCTTACGCCAAAATCGTACGGGTAGGCAAGTCTGGACAACCTATGTCTCTTCAGTGCAGATCTAATAATCAGAAGATCCATAAATACTACTTGAGAACAAATAACCATTGGATATAAAGGGAAAGCCAAAATAAGCATAGAACAGAGCTTTGCAAGAGGGAGATACTCCTTAGCTTTGCAAAAACTATAAAAAGAATTGAATAAATGCAAGTTTCCAAATATAACATGTTTTTTGGTATCAAAAAACCTTTACCAATAGATATTTGTTGGTGTGTTTATTGTAGGTCAATCGACTAATTACAACTGGACCATTTCTGTAATTGTTACATGTACTTCCAAGCAATGAAGACAGCAGCATCAAACCTCACTTAACAAGTTGCCGTAACCATGTTTTAGATAAAATGGATACTTGGAATAGGAACAGAGTAGCTGTTTCAAAGGTTCAACAAACAGAAAAACTGACTTGTTGACAGAAACTACATTGTACTGAATTGAATTCAATTTCATGTAAAACCTTACCATTTGCCTACTCCGTTCAGCTTGAAATGGGTGATGTCTAGGCAGATCTGAGAGTGCCATTGGTCGAGAGAATGTCGTATTGGAGTTAGACTTGTGTTTTATCTCCCTGAAGCGTTTACTATGAGTGGCAGTTTGTTTTTGTTTTGAGTACAGTTCTTCTAGTTGCTTTCGTCGAAGTTCATCTGCCTTTTTCTGTCTCTTTTCTTCATCTATTTGTCGTTTTAATCGTTCGGCTTTCTTTTGCTGGATATAATGTCGTATTTCTTCAGCATCATAATGTCTTTGTTTTATTTGGGAATGTTTATCTCCTTCTCCTGCTACAAGTAGATATATCAATTTGTAAGTTAAATTAAAATTATGAAGCTACTTTCTGATGTTATACCATATCTGACGGAATACAGGTTTTGAAGATGGATGTTGAGCCAAAAATTTTGGTGTTCAATGGAACAAGTGCGTCTCTACACTACAGTTGAGTATGTTGGACACTGTGAACAACTAAAATCAGGAAGAAGGTGAACAACTAGATCAAGTAAAGAATCTTGACTTATGGTTAAAAGGAATAATAATCATTATGATTCAGGGTTTGACTCTAACAGTAGTCCTGTAGCCCCAGGCTAGTAAATTTGAGGAAGGACCACTTGAATTTGTAACTTCGTAGTCCTTTGGGCTAGCAAAATTTGGAACATTTCTCAAACGTATATTTATTTCGGGCCGGTAAAATCACCACAGGACTTGTGAATTCAGGAATCTTGTAGTCCTTTTGTCTACTGAGAATTAAATTTAGTGTCAATCCCTGTGATTCTATGGCAAGTAAGACCTACATTCTCATAAAGTACAAATATGGAATTCTCTTGTGTTTTTTGTATTTGCCCAATGAAGAAAACAAAACACCACTTAAAAGCATGTATGACAAAATAATAGTTTATTTTGTACAATTTGAGTGAATTAATGGGAGCAGAACTAAAATTTCTAACATAAAATTCGAAACAAAAGCTTATGGAAAAGACAATGACGCAATTGATTATCCATTCATAGAATCCAATGTTTGAGCGATTGATTAAATTAAACTTGTATACATATATTGTAGTTTATGATATTGATTTTGACAAGATGAAAGTTATGAAAAACAAGAAAACATTTTTTTTTTCATACATAAGAGTGAAGAACATTTGTAGCTGAAGCCATAATTTTGTATTTTTTTTGGAGAATATAAAAAAAATCAGAAGACATGCTTTGGCTAAATAGCAAATGTCACATATGAACGAATTACTATTGCTAAATGCTGAGTTAGCAATAAAAACTCATTTACATGTTTAACTGACTTTTAAATTTGCAAAGCCAAACGCACACAATGCAATAATCTACCAAAATGTGTCATTCTAACAGTCTAATATTATTTGCTTTTTACAGTATGCTTAGCACAGGACCTTGTCATTTAGTATGCTGGAAAGGTTTAAGAGCTCCTCCCCCCCCCCACCCCACCCCACAGGTTGTGGATAGGAGAAAATGTTGACAATGTAGCGTCTTATCTACCAATGGAAAGGCTGGGAGAACCCATTAAAGATACACTATGGGAAGAAATGCATCTATACATGCAGACTAAAGATCCCTTTTAGACGATTTGCAGACCAGCAGCCTTTTTAGGCAGTACACAATGCTAACTTTCCTGCCCTTTCTATTTCTCTCCCCTTTTCTCTCATTCTCAAGCAAACTTGTTTTTTTTTAATGTTTTGGACTGCCCAACTTGTCCTTGTTCCGACACAGCCAAAACAGGCTTACTGAACATAATCAATCATTTTAAGTTGGAATAATACTAACACTGAGACAGTACGAACAAAGACTATCTTTCAAATAAAACGAAATAATCTTACGTAAATACGGATCTATATTCAGTTACTGTCAACTATAGACCTTCATCACAATATCTTTTTATTGTACAGATCTAATAATGGAGGTCTCTGTCACATAAAAGCATTGTCATGAAACTTGAAATCGTATATATTGCATAATCAAAAGTGAAGTTTTCTCTTAAATGACTTAAAATTTCTTTTGGTCCACATAATAGATGATTCATGAGTTCAAAAAGCTATGAAATAAAATTCAAATTAATTTATGCATAGAATAAACAAATTAAGTACCCCTCTCATGAATAATTCATATCTTCAAAATATGTCCTTTAGTATTTGAGAGACATGTAGGGGCTAATATTTGTATACCATATGGATGTTAAAATATTTGCCGTCAGGATGAATATGATTAGGTATAGTGCCAACTTACAGAGATATAAGCTAATACTCATTTAAGAGAAACATGTCTATAAGAAAACATGACCTAGGTTAAAGTTTCTGTCCAAAATCTTTGAATTCCTCATGAGAATTACAATGATCAGGTCGAAAATAAAAACATTGATGATGGAACGACGAAATGAGCAGACAAGGGGAATGCAGTATACACCTCTCTCTAGCATGTATTGGTATCATACAGATCCTACACAGCATCAAGTTTTTTGTCTAAGTTTTAACAAGAACTAAATGTGTAAAATCAGAATGCATCTCTTTTATAAACTAGTTCAAAACTTTTTACTCTCTACTGACCCTAATTTTAAAAAGCGCTTTAGCTTTCTTTTCCCTTTTTCCTAAGTCTGATCAAACACAATTTTCTATGAATTAAGTGATTGTTAATTTCTACTTGGTGCACCTAGGTAAGATACAAGACTTGTCGTTTCCCTCTTCAGCGCCCCACAAAAAAGAAGTAGCTAGATGCTATATAACAATATGTATGTCTAGTATTGTATTTTAACTTGATAGTAATCAGAAACTACTATTGTACAAAATTTAATTAAATGTTGATCAATAAAATGCTGTTTTAAATATTTAAACATTGTAATGTTTACACAGCCAAATGCCATATGACTTACTGATTCTGAGATAAAATGTTTCATTATTGCTCCAAATTTAGTGAAATTTTAATTTCATTTTATCACATACTGATCTAGTGTAATCTAGGTTAAATTAACTGTTGGTAGAAATATTTTCAAACTTTATTTTACGAAGTTAATATTGGAGATCATAACTGAGTCAACAGCATAACTTTCGTTAAAACAGCCTAACTAAAAATACTAAAGAAGTGAATCCACTCAAAAGTAAGTTCAGATTTATACATAAACAAGAGCTGTCGCCGAATGGCAGCCAAATATACCCCCCACTCATTGAACCCTGAATCGATATGGTAAGTGCAAAATTAAGTTGGTGTGGACACAATACAGGTGTGGACACAGTACAAGTGTGGACACTATACAAGTATGGACACAATGATATAATCTTCAAGAAAGAAATTTTCACAAGGGTTCCAATGAAAACACTCTGTCTAAATAAGACAAATATAAAATTTCATATGCATAAATTAATTTGAATTTTATTTCATAGCTTTTTTCAGACTATTTGACATTTTACACATCTACATATAGTGTTCTTCCTTTGTCTAAAGTTTCATCAAAATCCTTCAAGTGGATTAAGAGGAGTTGTGTGTACGAGGTAACCCATACATAGGGAATCAACGAAAAGTCAGTCGGATTATCTCCCCTTCCTGGTTTCAGACAATAATTATATTCCTTCATGCACATCTCCATATATTGTTCTTCCTTTGTGTCAAGTTTCATCAAAATCCTTCAAGTTGTTTAAGAGGAGTTGAGCTTACAAGGTAACCCATACATATGGAATCAACGAAAATTCAAAGTCGAATTATCTACCCTTCCTGGTTTCGGACAATAATTATATTCCTTCATGCACATCTCCATATAGTGTTCTTACTTTGTGTAACATTTCATTAAATTCCTTCATGTGGTTAAAGAGGAGTTGCGCTTACGAGGTAACCCATACATGGGGAATCAATGAAAAGTCAAAGTCCAATTATCTCCCCTTCCTAGTTTTTGACAATAATTATATTTCTTCATGCACATCTCCATATAGTGTCCTTCCTTTGTGTAAAGTTTCATCAAAATCCTTCCAGTGGTTTAGGAGGAGTTGCGCTTACAAGGTAACCCATATATAGGGAATCAACGAAAAGTCAAAGTCGAATTGTCTCCCCTTCCTGGTCTCGGACAATAATTATATTCCTTCATGCACATCTCCATATAGTGTCCTTCCTTTGTGTAAAGTTTCATCAAAATCCTTCCAGTGGTATATGAGGAGTTGCGCTTACGAGAAGTGTGGACAGACGGACGGACAGACAGACAGACAGGGTGATTCCTATATAACCCCCCTCAACCCCCCAAACTTTGTTTGTGGGGGGTATAAAAACTAGAACCTTAGAAAAATCATAAACTCTGAGTCACCAAAATTTCAAGCCAAGAGAAAAGTATTCATTTCATATTGACCAAAAAAAAAATATACTGAATGTGACATTCTTTGCCAGTTCCAACAAGACTTATTACAGTGGTTAAAATAATAAATCCTGTAAATTTAACACAGTAGCTCTTACATCAGTAACGAAAGGATATGGAGTAAATGCAAACGAGACAAAGTCTCTACAAATACAAGGTAGGACCATCAAAGGAACACTGCTTTTATTGTTGTTCTTCATCTCGAGGCCACCATGAGGCTGTCAACAATAAGCTTTGCTCATAAATCATGGCAATTTCCAGAAGGACCCTAGCACCACTTTGAACAGAATTATTTGCTAAATGTCAAACAACGCTACATCCCCTGTTTTTTTTCTGGTCATGAAGGCAGGATCATCAACAAAGATAAATTAAACTGGCAAAGTGTTCTACAGTCACTGCCATCTGAGCCCGACAAAAGTCTTTATAAACCAAGGGTTCTTCAAACCCCAAAACCCTCTCTTACTTTTTTCATTTCAGATGGATAAACTCAATAGTAACTTTTTCACCTATTTTCAGTATAAAAAGTGACACATATTTCTCACATATCTATACGTTAGGGACACATAAATTCCGTGTGAGATTCATGCATCTCACATCACATGACCTCCCGTGACATAACAATGCAAATAACGTCGCGTCACAATGCTAAACGTCAGAAAACTACACAACTTCGCACAAATGACATGACTTCGAAATTTGCATGGCTTCAGTTTGAAAACTCCTGAAGTGCAACCTCATAGATTAATTTTGACAGTTTTGTACCTTTGGTACAAAACCAAAACACACTGGATCTTTTCAAGTATTGAATTTATTTTGTAGTAGGTGGCCTAGTTTAAGAGAGAGCATTTTTGTTTCACGACAGCTACATTTATTACCGGTACTTTTAATTTTTGGTCAAGAAATGTGAGAAAAATAATTGGCCATGGTCAAAAATGCAAAACAGGATAATTCCACCCTCAGGTTCACATTTCCTATCATCAGAAACTCGACAAGCCTCGTTTCTGACTGGAAAGTGAACCCTTGGGTGGAATTGTCAAATCTCACATTGTAGAACATGACTAATCACAATAAGACTGGAAAGCTTGCATGAAAATATTTATTTTCGTCTCTTCCTTCAGAAACAAAAAATAATATAGAAGTATTTGTTTTAAAGTCTATCCTCTTTAGCTAACACATTATCCATAGGACTTCAAACAATATATGTAAAACAATGTATGCTTTCTGTATTGCTCTAAAATTATATCTAAAGCTGTGTCTGAAATCTAAATACTAATGTTTTGTAAAATGTCTTTTGGATGACAAAACTAAAAACTTGATCTATACCAGGATTTTTCCCCTTCACAATTTCATATTTTGTCACTTAATCTCTTGTTAGATCAAGCATTTATTCTTTATTTACAAAATTGTTTTGCATGTTTCAGAGTAAAATCTTGTTCAATCTATTGTACTCAATTAAAATAGAACTAAAAATGCCATCTTCTTGCATCAAGTGAAATGGATTACGGGCCTATCAACATCTTTCCAACAAATGTTGGTTTTACACCATCAGTATTAAGAGTTTTTTGTCCCTCTGATTTCCTTTTTTATTCAGAATCACTGATCATGTTGACAAGTCAGACTCTTCAAGATTACATAAATTCAAGACCATTTAAAATTCTCAGTTTGGTAACCATACCCAATTAACAGGATAAAGAATCTAGAACATTTCTGTCGTGTATTGAACAAACTATTAGTTGTGCACATCTTCATAAATTGAATCCTTTGATCAACCCCATGTTAAAAGGATGTTTTTTCTTTGTTTTTTTTTTTTCCTAATTTTTTTTAAATACCTGAGTACATGCTAGATAATGTTATTTAATGGAATAAAACTAGTTTAATGGTATCTTAATCGTTATGTGCAATTTTAAATAAATGAAACCTTTTACAGGAAAAATGTAAAATTAATTCCTACGATTTAACACCGATATATAATGACATCAGTCGGTTCCTTCCTATTGTGTGTCGTAACATCACTCGAACTGTCATAAAAACACGATAAATGTATTTATCCTTATAATTAACATCCATTAAAAACATGAAAGGGAAAAAAATTTTATTTAAAACAAGTCAATAGCATGGGCTAATGAAGCATGAGTAGTGTATTCAACATCAGAGAATACACATCGATGGTATTTAATCTTGTATCTTCACATATAATTAAAATTCAATACTTATTGTATGAGGAAGCTTTCTACCACTGAGTTGTGAAAAATAACTCCAGTGGCCAACAAAAATAGCTTACTACTACTGTGTGTAACTCTAAAGGCCACCAAAAACGTAGGTTTGTTTGATAAAATTCAAATATTTTTTGTATTTTCAAGTGGAGTCACACATATACTAACAGTTTCCAAATATTCTTTAGTTTTTTTTTCTGCATAGATGTATGTTTTGATGCATGCATTCAAAATTTAATGGTAATGTCTATCATTTTATTACTAGTATAAAACTGATGGCATGTCTATTTATTTCAGCAATTTCCTTCTGCAGTCTGCACCAAAAACTAGTCTGAACCAAATTTTACATGTGTCTTGACATTTGCATAGTGTCTAATGGCGTACAAGTAAAGCAGAAAATCTGCCGTTTTTAACATGATCAATTATTGCAACAACTGACCATCATTCCATAAAAAGCAATTTCATTTACTTGAATTTTCTGCCAAAACAAGAATACAAATACCAATTTGTTCTATATCAGTATGTACCAGTATCTCTACACAGATAAAACAGCTGCACTTCAGATTGGTAGGACATGTGCTATACATGCTGAACAAGAAAATTCCAAAAGCATTATACATTATATATATATGCATTATAATGGGCACCTACAGAAAGGGAAGACACCAGGAATACAATGCATAAAATGGAGGAGAATCATTACAGGGGAAAACCACAGTTGGGATGGTAGCTCAGATCGCGGCAAAGGACAATGGCAGCTTAAAAGACACTTCTTGGTGCCTGATACAGAGACCCATTCAGAATTTACCATTTTCACAAAGACTGCATTCATCTTTTTAATATATGAATCTAACTATCTAAATCAAAATTGCTTCAAAACTGAATTATTTTCTCCTCATATTCAAATGAGTTATTTCTCCAATTTTATTTTTAAAAAGAAATATTTTAAATCTATAGTTCAATAATTCATTTTCTTTTTTGTCCTTTGTTCATTTAGATGAAAAAGTATAATACCAAATATAGAATTTGAAATTGAATTTTTGCACAATTTATCATAATATTTTCATAATTCTATAATGTATTTTAATAAAAGATATAATTTTTTTTTGAATATGCAATTGTTATTAATGACCTAGTAAGAAATGTCAGATTCATCAAATATTACTCCACTTTAGCCAAATATTCATAAGAATTTCATAATATATTATTAAGTATGACGAGACGCCATTGTATCTATGCTTTCATATAAATTTGCCATCGCCTACACTGAGCCCGATTCAAAAAGAAGTTGTTCAAATATACCAAATTAGAGTCAAAACAACTTTCCAAGATGTGAAGATCATATTTAATCTTTAAAACATGCTATTGTAAAGCAAATTTGAGAAAATATCTGAATGAGTTGTACGTATTCAGGCAATCAGTAATTGAGAAACCTTCTAATGTGATAGATCTATTTACATAAGTGTCATAACAAATATTTAACTCCAAATATTTTTGGAATATTGCTTTTACAGATTAAGAAGTGAAAGTCAACCATTTAAAGTAAGAAAAAATTCCACTTGACCTCTGGACATTACTAAGACTAATATTGACAAGAACATCTACCAATGGAAACTAAGAAATAATACACAAAACACAAGTATTCATTACTATGCAGTAACAAATGCGGATTTCTTTTAAGCTTTGAAAAATTCCCTTGACTTTTTTTTGCAATGAAAATTATAATTTTAAATTGATATAATGTATAAAGATTCAATTCATTGGAAATCAAAATTTGTGGTTTTCAAAACCACAAATATTGATTGAACTCCAGGTTCAAATAAACCTGTTGTACAATATTTTGTGGTTCAAAATACAAAAATACCTTTGTTACATAATAAACAGGGAATTTTGTTATGCTGAACATATGTTTAAAGCAATAACCTCTCATTAGCAGCATTAGAGGCAAATAATATGAAAAGCTAGATCCCAAATTAGTCAGATGAAGTACTCATTACCAAAAAATCGAAATAGAAATCTAGTAACAAGGACATCCATCAAGTGCAATACAGTATTTTTTAGGGTTTAGAAATCTAGATCAGAGCTGTTAGCCTTCAGTATTCCATAAGTGAGTCGTCTGTACTTAGAGCATTCTGGTTGTATAAAACATGAGCATAAAGTAACAGAGTGATAGTCAGGACTACTCAGCTTTTTAAATACAAATAACTATTCCATATATAAACATAGAATATAGAACATTTATCAAATCCCTGGCCATTTAGGCAAAATGTGATTACTGCCTTATGATGTTTTGCTCCTTTTCTCACCAATCTTATCCTCCATGTTATTCTGACACAGACTACATCAACTGTGTGCCTTAAATTGTAATGTCTATTTAGGATATGCTTCTTTTTTACATCAATTGCTTGATTTAAGGAGCAAAAATTGTTCCTCCAATTTTACTACTTGTCAGACCATATGTCTAGCAAAATTTTTTTTCATTTACAGGAAGGCTATGCCTCAAACTGAATTCAAACTGCATACTTATTAAGGGTTAGGAATTTTATGTAGAAATTAAGGACAGAATACCTGGAAATTTTGGTGCTTTACGTTTAACAGCAGACTTTGTTCTCTTTGTTGATTCTTCTCTCTTTCTATCTTCTTCATCAGAACCTAAAATTATTGGATATATATTATTCATTTCCATGGAAACAAGTGTGAACATTCAAGAAAACTGAGGTAAGTATATATGACAAAATTCAATCTAACTTGGCTCATTGAGAACGAAATGTAGACAACATGACCACTGTATATAAATTAAGGTTTATATTGGATCAATAGAAATGAGTTGATTTGAAAACCAAAACTAGATAAATGTGAGCAAAGCTCACGTATGTCATAAACCCGCTCCCCCCAAAAAAAGATGAAATCAAAATTTTAAATACATGATGCACAATGGCAATGTGTACTAAACTTTCTGTGAGAGTTTCATTGGATTTCACCAAGTAGTCTAGGAGGAGTTTTTGCCACAAAGTGTGTACCCCTATGGCGGACAGAATAATGTACTGACAGAAGGACGGACAGACAGACACCAAGATCACTATATACTGCCCGCTAAAGCAGGGGTATAATAATCCTCAATTAAAGTCCACCAGCCTTACCAAATAATCAGCATACTCTAGGAACAAGCATCTCTAGACTTACTTGATTTTGAATTGTACCTTGAAATGATTTCGTTTGCTTACATATACTTAGCAACAACTTTTTTCTCTCTATTTTTTCCAAAAAAAAAGACAAAGATGCCCTACACAACAAAATCGAAAGAATACAAGTGCTTGAAAGTCTAAATTTCTGCACCAAAGCAACTAAATATTATGTAATAATAGAAATATTAAAAGAAACTGAAATAACTGGACAACTGAATAATTAAATTATATTAGGTGTCTTTTGTAAATAATTACTAGGAAATATAATCAACATATAAGTATAAGATTATAGATTAGGAATTCTGAAACTCAGAGCAAGCCTACTTACTTTGCTCATCTTGTAAATGTCCCTCAATCATTCAATTTTATATGAATTTTAGGAATAAATCATCTCAAAAATCACTTGTGGTGAATAAAAGTTCAATGTCTTTTTAAAAAGTTGTAAAAACTGAGGGATATTGAGTCAATATCTTTTTGTGTACAATAAGATTACAGAAGTCCTATTGACAAATTATTCTATTATAGGTTTGGGGTTCTAAATGGAATCCATTAGAAGTCTGGGCTCCACAATTTTCAGCGTATTCTTGACACAAATATGTTACTCTTAAATCCCAATTCTTTATCTTTGAATACAAAAACAATTGACCACACCCAAAACTAAAGATTTTGTATGGGTCCCTAGATATATTTTGTAAAAGTAGTTTACTCCCCCTAAAGAGACTCTCCCCTGTCTGTGTATTTGGTAATTAGCCAATTGATAATTTTTACTGGGAAAAATGCCAGAGCAAATACACCAAAATGGATGGATATTTGTCAAATTTATAAATAAATTCAAGATTTATAATTTAAATGATATTAAATTTAAACCTACTTTTTAATATTCAGTGAGTGAATTTATTGAAAAACAATTATAATATTATAGCCTGATTGACATTTCTGTACCACTTATCTGATGCTCATGTGTAATGGTGAATATTTTAATACATCACCTACTTAGAATGAATAAGTAAGAAACAAAATAATGGAATTTGTAAGCTGATAAATGTTATAAGATTTATAACAACTGAAAACTACAGAGTCCTTACCATCGTATCTAGCATGAAATTTTGAGTCCTTGACCTTGAACATATAATATTAATTCTGACCTTGACCTAGTTTCAGCTTGATGATTAGGTCAGTGTATATGACTATGAGAGGGGGTTAATGAAATTTAGCATGCAACTTGGTCATAGTATAACATGACAGTATACAATTACCATCCTAGATAGTGTGTGACCCAGGGGTTTCTCTCACCGAGATATTAAGGTCACCCGAGAGCTTGCTCTGGGGTGACCCTTAATTTTGAGGGGAGAGAAACTAGATAGTGTGTGACCCAGCAGTTTCTCTCCGCGAGATATTAAGGTCACCCGAGAGCTTGCTCGAGGGTGACTTTAATTTTGAGGGAGAGAGAAACCGCTGGGTCACACATCTAGGGTGGTAACTGTTATAATAAATGTTATATCAAATTTTCTTGTTTACCAGTTGACCTCCCTATTCAACCCAACACTATCCGGTTGATCCAGCAAAATCTCAAATGTCATGTGACATTATTTGAACAAATCAGATTATAGGTATTTAAATGAGTATATAATATTCTGCAATATCACATTTGACCTTGACCTTAGTTGGTATTTTGAACTTATTGCAATAAGACAGTGCAAGGAGTGACCCGATTTACACCTGGGACAAACAGGGCATCAATTAGAAGCCAAACTTATTGGTATATATTCTTTTATATTGAGTCTTAATATAAGGTTTTGATTATATATGTTGTCGTTTTTAGTTTATTCAAGGTTTGGTGTATATCAGAAATACATACTCAGGCCTAAATTTGACCTTGACAAAATATAATGTTGAAACCCCTGTACAGTGAAGATCCTTGAAAGTTAATCAAAACCAAGATGACTTTAGAAAGACAAATTTATTATGAAGATCAATAATCCAATATAGATTATGAATATTGACAAGTCTTTAAATCATCTGTGATAACACTAATCTTGTAAATAATGTCATTGGGACACCATATACATATTATTTATGGGGATAACAGAATGATATCAAGAATTCAAAACATGTAACCTCTATCAAGGTCATAAAAAAGGATAATGTTTTTATATAACACAAATATGGTAAAGCAATAATGTTTTTATGTTGTCTGTAAATCAACTGATTTATAACAAGGAATGTTTCAAGTGAAATCGAAAAAAAATTCTATTTTCTGAAAAAAAAAAGACTTTTGATCATGTACCAAATAGGGATTAGTTTGTGAACAAGAACTATTTCAAAAATTTTCCCAAGTGTTCTTGACAATTAGTTGTTAAAAATCAAGTCATCTTTTATGTAACAATCAAGAAATCTTGCTGACTTAGGAGTCAACGATTCTTCTTTATACCCTTTTACTCGTGTGACCTTGAACTTCAACCTTTGAAATAACAGGTGATGTATAAAATAAAGTCTATAAATAAAAACCAGATTCTGTGCTGTTCTATTTAGCCTATATCGTAATTCCATGTATTTTTTCCTGATCACCAATGATTAACTAGGAAAAAGTAATAGACAATTTCCCAAATATTTTCCACTATGTATACAATCAAAAACTCACCAATATTGAGATCAATAAGGACACATCTAGCTTCTGCAGACGAAACTCACCAATATTGAGATCACTAAGGACATGTCTAGCTTCAGTAGACAAACTCACCAATATTGAGATCACTAATGACACGTCTAGCTTCAGCAGACAAAACTCACCAATATTCAGATCACTAAGGACACGACTAGCTTCAGCAGACAAAACTCACCAATATTCAGATCACTAAGGACACGTCTAGCTTCAACAGAAAAAACTCACCAATATTGTGATCACTCAGGACACGTCTAGCTTCTGCTGACAAAACTCACTGATATTGAGATCACCAAGGACATGTCTAGCTTCAGCAGAAAAACTCACCAATATTAAGATCACTAAGGACATGTCTAACTTCAGCAGACAACACTCACCAATATTGAGATCACTAAGGACAGGTCCAGCTTCAGCAGAAAAACTCACCAATATTGTGATCACTCAGGACATGTCTAGCTTCTGCTGATAAAACTCACCAATATTCAATCACAAAGGACACGTCTAGCTTCAGCAGACAAAACTCACCAATATTCAGATCACTAAGGACATGTCTAGCTTCAGCAGACAAAACTCACCAATACTGAGATCACTAAGGACACGTCTAGCTTCAGCAGACAAACTCACCAATATTCAGATCACTAAGGACACGTCTAGCTTCAGCAGACAAAACTCACCAATATTGAGATCACTAATGACACATCTAGCTTAAGCAGAAAAACTCACCAATATTCAAATCACTAAGGACACATCTAGCTTCAGCAGACAAAACTCAACAATATTGAGCTCACTAATGACACGTCTAGCTTCAGCAGACAAAACTCACCAAAATTCAGATCACTAAGAACATGTCTAGCTTCCGCAGACAAAACTCACCAATATTCAGATCACCAAGGACATGTCTAGCTTCAGCAGACAAAACTCACCAATATTCAAATCACTAAGGACACATCTAGCTTCAGCAGACAAAACTCGACAATATTGAGATCACTAAGGACACTTCTAGCTTCGGCAGAAAAACTGACCAATATTGTGATCACTCAGGATACGTCTAGCTTTTGCAGACAAAACTCACCAATATTGAGATCACTAAGGACATGTCTAGCTTCTGCAGACAAAACTCACCAATATTGAGATCACTAAGGACACGTCTAGCTTCTGCAGACAAAACTCACCAATATTGTGATCACTCAGGACACGTCTAGCTTCTGCAGACAAAACTCACCAATATTCAGATCACTAAGGACACGTCTAGCTTCTGCAGACAAAACTCACCAATATTCAGATCACTAAGGACACGTCTAGCTTTGGCAGACAAAACTCACCAATATTCAGATCACTAAGGACACGTCTAGCTTCTGCTGACAAAACTCACCAATATTGAGATCACTAAGGACACGTCTAGCTTCTGCAGACAAAACTCTAGCCCTCTCCAATTCCATATCTGTTGCGCTTTTTCTGTCTTGAGTATCAACTTCCTCAGCTCCACCAACAGCACCATCTGGTTGATGTGACCCTCTGTCATTCTCATCTTTTATAGAAATGTTAATTCATTATTACCATTAAGAACTAGAGGCTCAGAGACTGAGCCTGTATCGCTCACCTGACAAAATGCTTCTAACCATGCATGACCAAAAACAATGTTTTTTTTCCACTTGAGTCTAATTAGAACCCATGTTTTTTGTCTGATCCTTTTGAAATGTGTAATTTTTGCAAAGGAGTTCTATGCATCATTCAAATACAGTTTAGTTAAATTTGCTTGAGAAGATGATGTAAAGGATGATTTTCTCATAATAAGGCTCCAATGTTAAACTATATTCCGTGCTGGCAGCCATGTTTTTTATCAGATCAGATCAGAACAAAATGAGAAATATTTGTTAAAGTTGTTTAGTGTATCATTCCTGTAAATTTGGTTGAATTTGTTTCAGCAGTTTCAGGGGGAGAAGATGAAAATGTGATTTTCCAATAGGGTTCAATGTTAAACTATGATTTGTGCTGGGGGCCATGTTTTTTATCAGATCAAAATAAAATGAGCAATCTTTGTTTAGGACTTTTGGTATATCATTCCTGTAAAGTTTGATTTAATTTGCTTCAGCAGTTTCAGAGCAGAAGATGAAAATGTGATTTTTCCCATAGGGTCCAATGTTAAAACTAAGTTTTACCCTTTGGGTCAGGATTAATTCATTTATTTAATGGGTGTCAATTCAACATTTATCAAAACCTAATCTAATGAACCTAAAGGAGGAGGATGACAGAATATTTTTTAAGCATCTATACTTTTTGGAATACTACTGAGATTTATCCATGTAATCAGCATGAAATACCTGTGCAAGTATGTTCTGTATATTTCTCCTCATATATGGGAGAAGTATCCCCATATAACCTAGGTAGTGCATATTGATTTCTGTTTTGATTTGTATATTATATATAATTTTCTTTCCGGTAAAATGAAATACATTGAATTCTTCAGAATAATGCATTTTTATATTTTCAAAAACGAAAATTTCATGTTAATTTTCGCAATACAAAGAGTTCCAAAAAGGTGAGAAAAAATAATTATTTTCAATGCTGTGGATAATAAAATGACTTATCATAATCCCCATGGTCTACATTGTTAGCTTGAGCATGAATATTAATTTGACAAAAAATTATTTGCAATCATATCTGGCATCTAGCTTTAAATTTGGTGGGTTTCATTCTCCAATCTTGTCTTTTGAATAAGACCTCTAAATAAATGACTATCATAAAAAATTCTTTTTTTCCTGATTGAAAAATTGTTAGGAATTTAATTCTATTAATTAGATAATTAAATTTAAACAGGCAGTACACAAATTCTACGATTTGAATCGATAAATTATTAGAGTTCCATTCAGAAAAATAATTGCTCTATTCACTTTTAACACCATAAATAAGCCCTCTTCTATGCCATATGGTCATACCTGCGTCAAAAAAGACATCAGAATTCAATTACGGAACTAAAAGAAATCATATCAGCACATCAACGTTTAATTTTCCAGTGATCATGCACATTTCAGTTTAATACGAATTAAATAATTATATTTCTTTACAACATTAAAGTAATACTTTATATGCATATCTGTACATGTTTTTACTGGCAAAATTTGCAAGTCATTTATCTTACATGGTAATACCTCATTATGTTAGAATAAAATTTTCTAACTAGCCAATGTCCGATATGAATTTTCTTAGTTTTATACAATTTAAACAAAACATCACGACAGTTTGTATTTGCAAAATTTTAAGGGAAGTTTGTGTGGCATGATTTTTTTTGTAACAAATTTTTTTATTGATTTATAAATTATGCCCCTACAAAAATCAGCTGATTGCAGAAAAACAGTGAAAAATTGGTAATTTGAATGTTGATTGAATTACAATAATATGTAAATCCACATTTTGGTATTCTCTTTCAATTAATATGATATTGCCATTGATCTACTAAGACTTACAATATCAGATCTGACCGAACACGGAGATATAAGGACATAAAATACAATTTTCCTGTACTTGTAGAAAAATAACTTACTGATCTGCGTGGTCTGGGATGTTCTCCGGGTTTTTAGAGGACCAAGTTCTCTGTTGACCAGTTCTTGCCCTGCACGCCATGATGATGTTGTTATAATTTCTGAAACAGAAAATTATTCATTTTAAATTCAATATTCACAAGACAAGACAAGTTTATCTTTTTGTTGTAGTAATCTATACATTTGTCATTTTGTACAACTGATTCACGTCACAACTTTAAACATTTCCTTCTCTTCACCCTTACTTTTGATAGGGATCATCTTTTTCACATTTCCATATCATTCATTAGACCTCAACTTTGATCCCAAAATATTTATTTCTTCATCTGAAAACATGTCACTGTTATCTTAGAAATGGTCTTATAGCACATTCTTATACAACTGTCTTAAACTGAGTCTCTGTTGCAAATATCAGGGATATGACTGTGAGGTTCCTAAGAAAAATGTAAGAGTTTATTTTGTTTTTTTTTTTATGCAAGTGAGGACCATGGGTCAACACTAACACTAGTACGCTGACCCGAGGATAGTAAATTTAAGGAATATAAATGAGCCATGGACTGTATGGTTCCTAAGACATGCCACTAAGATGGATGGATATCCTAACATATCTAATCTACAAAATAAGTTTCATGAACCTAAAAATGGTTTGCCTTATATTTGAAGTAACAGACATTTTACCAATATATAAAAACTGCCAATGTATTATGGATCCAACAATCTGCAATCTTACCAAAACCATAACCAGAACAAGACATCAGGTGTGAATCACTAATATTCTAAATCAACAGTCATTTTCCATGATAATAATGAAAAGTGCCAACACTCATTAACAAGGTAATATTTTTTTTTAGGTAATTTCACACCTGATGAAAACATGAGTGATTCAAATTTAGAAATATCTGTATTTTTTAAATCAATAATATGCTTTTTTGCTTTTATGAAATAAAACATCTATTAATATGCATTTAAATGTCGAAATGGAGAGATATAGACAATTAAAAGTGATATTTGACTGATTTTCTTGATTTAAACTCCCAGTTGTGGTTTACCTCTGATATTAAAAGGTTGCCATTTAGTTATAATTTGAATTTTATTACATTGTATTTTTTTACTCAAGAAGTTATACTCAAGGTATTTATCAAACAAACAGAGCCTATCATTGATTTGGCAAGAGATTTAGACCTTCCCTCTTAGCTTTTTTCCTTTTCTTTTTTTTCTTTTTTTTTGGGGGGGGTCTCTTTCACCTTTTTATTGTCAGTTTAATAAAGGCTCAGATGCTGAGAATGTATCACTCAACTAACAAAATACAGTGGAACTTTTGTAATCCGACACAGTATGGGACCTTAAAAATATTGAATTACACGGGATGTAAGAATCTCAGGTTCAGAAACCTTAAAAAGCTGTCTTTAGAACCCCAGAATTATTTCGGATTTACCAGGATATTGGAAAACTCAGGTGTTGGAATAGATACGTTTCACTATACTTTTAATACAAATGGATAAATCTATAGATTATCGTACAAAAACTCACCATTTTTCTTCTGTTTATTAACTTCCTTTTTATTAGCCTTGGCAATAACACGGGTAGGTTTTCTTTCTTGTTTGTCATCTTCTTCCTTGACTGGTTCTGTAACATAAATTGTTATATCAATATGATACAGACTGATCATCACACAGCAGTCTCAATAGGATGTAAGCAGGACACGACTGGTAATTTTACAGCAAGCATCTTGCTGGATTGTCTTAGAATGAATGCAAAGGTTGTCAAGTATGGCATGTGTGGGAAACTCTGTAAGCTTCCCTTACAGATTAGGAAAATGCAACCTGTTATTAAAAGAGAGTTTGTAAAATATTTTCAAACAAGATAAATACAAATTTTAGAAAAATCTGCAGGATTTTGGGAGATGGGCAAGCATTAAGACCCCCTAGCTTTGTAATTAATGGTTTCATGATGAAGTTTGCTTAAGGAAGAGTTAAATGAACCAGATGTACATGATGCAGGAATGAATTGTCAAAGTTGTCTAATTTATACCATTTTTATGTCCATGATACTCTTCAACCCTTTCACTATTATAACAAATTAAAACATTACATATTACATAATTCTTTCCAAATTTATGCAAAAAATGCAAATCAGAGGATGATAATGATGTCAATGAGAGAGTAGGAACATTTTTTTCTCCAAAACTGGCAATGGACTGGAATGGATGAAAAATCAACCAAAGTGTCAAGTATTTGTTCTCACTTCTTCAAACTGCACACGTACACTAAGCAGATAAGTAGCAAATATTTCCATTTGACCTGACAGGAATTAACCATGGTCATTACAATAGACCATATCCGATCTCTAGTAAAGGGATTTACCAGACAACGTCACAGTATAGAAACAAAAGTCATAAAGCCTAAAACGTCCCAACACTATGTTGTTGAAGTACATTGTTGGTCACATGGGGCGGACACGTTTGTGACAAAGGGCTGAAAAACAACAGCTGGTGAATCTAAATACCAGAACTCGGATTTGGTCTATTACAACATCAAGGCTGTTGCTAATTACAGCTGTAGAAGAAAATTGAAAACTTTTAGTGTGGAAATAACTAGAATTCTATTTTTGCTTTTGAAAAATCAGATAGAAAAGCTTTTTATATTATTGCATTAATATGAAATCAGAGAAATTATCTAGATACCATGTCAGTGCCAGTGTAAAATTTTTATGAGCAAACAAAGTTACCCATTTCTAGATTTTACTATTTAAACATCCAAACTTTGATATTGAAGAAACTTGATCATCAAGATACTTCTACTAATTAAAGATTTAGAATTTTTATGTCCGTACTTGGTACTTTAGATAAAATACTACATACATGTATTTCTAAGAGATTCTAGGAATCAAAATATATAAAGACCTTGGCATAGGTTTTATTTTTGGAATGTTTAAATGCAAATAATTTTACATAAAGAATTGGAATATTAAATTGTGTTAAGCTGCTCCGCTAGAAATAAATCTACAAAACATGAGAATTCTATTACATGTAAAGAACTGCCATATTTGTCTTATCAGCCCAGTAAATAAACGTCTTTATCCTAACATACAGCCCTAATGTCAATAAATTGACTTCGATCTTGATTTGACAATAGACTAATATTGTAAATTTTTGAATGGATTGAGACTGTAGAAAAAATTTTAATCCCCTACCAATAGTAAAACATGATGTCAATAATTCTCATTATTCTTCAATTCCCTGTAAAAGTACATAATGTATGGCAGTTTCTACAAATACCAAATGTAACAAAAGCACTGTCAGTAAAACCACCAAAAAAATGAGACGATAATACCCCTGTCATAGTTTCAACATATGACAAACAGAGAGTGGACAAGCTGGGAGTTGATAAGGGGATGCACAGTATCACTTGCCATACTAAAGCTTCGTAATAAAATCTGCCAAACAAACAGAATGATTTCCCAATCAATGAAGATAATAACTTCTTTTACCAAACATCTGGGTCTGTAAGAGAGCATACCGAATCTATCTAATTCCGGCCAGACATATCCCACTACCTTTCAGTTATACCTGTCCATATAAACATACTAACCTGGTGTTTTTGGTAACTTCACATTCTGTTTCTTTTTCTTTTCTTTTTTCTTATCTTTTGGTACTTTTATTTCTGTGTGTTTGTATTTAACTTCAGTTTCACTAAAACCTGCAAAAAAATAGACATACAAATGATTGATTAATTGATATGGGGTTTAACATCACTTTCAACAGTATTTCAGCTATCTCATGACGGTCAGTTTTAGTGGTGGAGGAAGCAGGAGTGCCCAGAGAGAACCTTTGGACAGGAAACTGACATACCTTATCACTTGCAACTGTAAGTCGAGTGCACCCTTTTTTGTAGTGTACAAAAAGGAGGTGCGAACTCACACTGCAGTGGTGATAGACTTCAGTGGTTGTAAAGGTGGTAGAACTACCCTAACAATTCGACCACCCAGGCCCAACATACAAATGAGATACATGGTGTCTGTCCAAAAGCAAACAAACTGCTTCTTTAGCAATTTGGTCAGACTTCTATTTTCAAAAAGGATATGTTTCCCATAAAAAACAATGAATCACTAAAGACAATTCAATGATCAGATTGAAGGACATGCCAACACTTATATAAGTATTGGTATTAAAAATATGTAACACTGCTTCATTTATCCAAGATCCTTAGCGCTGTTAGTTTCTAGGATTATGTTTATTTCAATTTATTCCCAGAGAAAAGATGTAAACGACACCAGGTCGATCTGTCACCAAGTAATCGAGTATTTTTTTGCAATAACATTACGAGATCAATTAGCTCATAATTTGATTGATAAGATTCAATGTCAGATTTCTCGTAGAAAAGAAAACCTATTAATTACATTCTATAAAAGACATTCGCGATCACATCAAGGTAATATTACATAATCAAGCAGTGCTTAATTTGAAATTATATGTGGAAATATCCGTGAAAATGAACAATCAATTTTGTGTTGTTAGAATTTCGTTGTGACAGTTATTTGAAGATAAAAGGAAAATGTATCATTATGAGGAGGAAATGAAGGCAGGAAAAAACCGTGATACAATCATAATCACATTTTATACCATTGGAATTGGAAAAAAAAAATCCAATAGATTCAGGAGAGCTTTGAAGAAAATCTATTGGAAACCAATGTTACTTCAATATGTAAAATATTTTTATTTCTGTCGAAACTTTACCATATTTACATAACAACCTTTTAAATAAATAAGTATAAAGATGTCTTAGAATTTATTTACTTTTATGCACTGAAAGGCTTGGATTTGAAATTTTTACAACCCCTTAAATTCCTGATATCACAACAGCATCTATGATGAAAATTCATTCACTGTCTTCATTTCCAAATAAAATTTAGAATATGTCTTTAATTATAACCTTTTTTAGGGAGCATGCTTTACATTTACTGTAGCAGAGACTTAATTACTGAAGTTAATCAGTGTTTTAAGCAAACTTCAGAAATATCTCTTATTCTGACAAGGACTTTTGTTTCTAAATATTTTCTATAGAGAGATAGCACATGTGTTTTTAAGATGTACTACATTACCTTTATATGTTGGAACTGGTGGTCCTGCTGCTACTTTTCTTTTTGGGTGTTTATCTATACCATCCATTGGAAAGTCATGTGACCTAGGTTGAACAGGGTCATTGTCATTATGAAGATGTCTGTGGGATTCAGTGTTACAATTCATTTCAGGAGCCCCCATGGCAAAACTGTCAGCATTTTCTTTGTTTTCTGAAAAACAAACAAACTTGGTTTATAAATATTTCAGTAAAAGTGTGAAATTTGTTTACCAATGGCTTAAA
>MJUU01040521.1:112354-127675 GCA_002080025.1 Modiolus philippinarum
GACGGACGGACGACGGACGCCAAGTGATGGCAATAGCTCACACTGACCCTTCGGGTCAGGTGAGCTAATGATAGAAGAGTTTCTGAAATTTGCAGTTTACTTACCCAGAAATCAGCTTCATAATAAACAGCTGCGCCAAGTCGCATGATACGCCCGTCGTCATCCTTCAAAGCTTTAAGTGATTTAGGTAAGGGGTTCCCAATTCAGAAGCACCTATAACTGCCTAATTAAGCTTGATATTTCTTTAAGAAATTAATCTGCAAAGTTTGAAGTGAGCTGATCAAAGTATTTATCAGTCAGAGCGTGACCTGTCAAAAATTGCCTTAAAATTGACGAACAAAGTCCCAAAACTCTTGCAAGAAAAATCAAAATTGCACGAAAAAGTATACAAATCATGAGGCCATCATATCCAATACCTCTACAAAGTTTGAAGTAAATTGGTCTAAGGGTTGTCAAGTTAGAGCACAACATGTAAAAAATTGCCTTAAAATTGACGAATAAAGTCCCATAACTCTTGCAAAAAAAATCAAAATTTCACGAAAAAGTATACAGATCGTGAGGCCATCATATCCAATACCTCTACAAAGTTTGAAGTGAATTGGCCAAATGGTTGTCAAGTTAGAGCACGACATATGAAACGGACGGACAATCAGATACTGGTATACCATAATACGTCCGTCATTAGACCGGGGTATAAAATCCAAAGAAAATTTTCTTACCTCAGGAGATGTCTTCTCATATGTATTAGTTCAATCAATTAAAGCATCTAGCGAATTTAAAATAACTGGAATGATTTATGAGAAAAGTATATTTCATAGTTCGCTATTGCATGTATTTGATAAAATAAAACAAAACATTACAAATAGTTTATATCCATGCATCCGATACATTATTTGATATACAATTACACAATAAAGTGAAGATTATTCACCAATTATAATGATTTTTTTAAAAATCCAAAAAACACAGTATTTTGGAAAGGGAGCTAATTAATGTTGCAATATGTTCTGCTTGGTGATCTCCCTTCCAAAAAGTGTGACTTTTAAATTTTATTTTAAAAAATGTGATTGTCTTGAAAAAAAAATGTTGATTTTAATAAAATAGCTATGAAAAAATCATATCACAGTCATTTTTGTAATAAATGTGATAATAATTATTATTTTATCCAAATTGTTGTAAAAGTTACAAATTAACTTCACTTTTCCCCTTTAATTTTTCCAGTTCATATAAATTTATCATAACTATTATAACTGAACAATATGATTAACTGAGAAGAATTTCATCAGGTAAGAAAATTTTTCATTCCAATATTTTTGAGGTTTGCGGAAAATCTAGGTAAGTAAACTGTAATCGACAAAACTCCACTGTCAATTGCAGTTACACATCGGGTACTTTAAGATGTTTATTGCTATATATCGTTTAAAAGTTGTGATTTGATTCCCACAGGGATACAGTCTCATATCCCCTGTCAAGGTAACCAATAAGATTGCAGGATTTACCTAGATATTTCACTTCAGCAGAATATAAAACCATGTTTGATAAATACTTCTTGGTCCTGTTACAAAATTGTGCCTTATAATCAAGGGCTGACCCAATATGGCAGCCATCAGAGAAAATATCTATAATAAACTCTGCAAGATACAGTAAATACCCAAGTTGCATAAAAACAGTAAGTTTTGTTATGCTGTACACATGTTTCAAGGAGTAACCTCTCATCAGTAGCATTAAAATCACACAACATGGAAAGCCAGAAGCCAAAAATAGTCACATAGAAGTACTCATCACCAAAAACACTGAAATACAGTGATTTTTTCACAACAGCCATTGAATAAGAAGACCTTTCAAAACTGTATTCTGTATGACACTCAGTTGAACTAGAGCTGTTGCCGAATGGCAACCAATTATGCCCCCGCTAATTGAACCCTGAATCAATATGGCAAGTGCAAATTAACGTGTGCATGGACACAATACAGGTGTTGACACAGTACAAATATTGACACGATGATATACCTCCCCTTTTTCCCAAAATACACAAGTGAAATTATGAGCCAAAAAATCATTTCTATGGATGCTAGCAACCTTTCTGTAAAGTTTCATCCATTTTGAGACGCTTTGAATTTTCCCGCCTTTTTGCGGTTTCCATGGCAACGGCATCCATTCAGAAAATTCTGAGACCCAAAATCATTTCTATGGGTGCTAGACAACCTTCCAATTTGAGGCACTTTCAATTTCCCCGCCTTTTTTCAGTTTCCATGGTAACTGCAGCCATTTTGAATATTCCAAAAGATGTGTGTGTATACATCTACTTATTGTAAGTTAGATTCCTTTGAAGTAGTGGGAAATTGGTTGCAATGTGTCTGAAAAACATCAAAAGGTGTTTTTTATTCTCAGACGGACGAACGAATGAACGAACGAACAGACGGACAGACAGACAAGGGTAAAACAATATGCCCCCGACTTTTAGTCGCTGGGGCATAAAAAGGTCCTGTTGGACTGGTTTACAAGCTACTGAACATAGACTCACAATAACAGGCTTTTTCAGTAGGTTTTTCTCTGTAAGACACTTGTCACAATGATATAGCACTGGGAATGACATGATAGATCAGGTGCCCCTTCAACGACATCCAAAGATAGAATACACAAACTCATGCTGCTTGTGTATGAACATCTGATTATTATTAATATTTTTGTAAACATTCAAGTAAGACAAAGTATGGTGTTAACACCTTTATCAATTAAAATGACAGCTCTTCAATAAAATTCTATCAGCATAAACAAGTATTTAAAGAATACAATATACATATTTGTCAATAAAGAGACTTTACTATCATTAAACCCTTATTTCTTATCATATTTCATTTGAAAGCTTGAAATTACATTCCTTATTTGGTGAAAAATGTATAATTGACACCACTTAAACAGGGCAATTTAATTAAGCAGTAAAAATACAGAATACAGAGAGCTGTTGAAATTATCTTGACCTGTAAAAATGCCTTCTTATAAAATTGTTATTTAAACAAGTCCATTGTAAGTGGTGAGTTTTGAGCTCCTAAAAGCCTCTTGATTTTCAATGTGATATCTGTTATTGGGCTGTAAAAATTAAGTGTGGTCTTATAGTACAAGGGACCTCATGATTCAAAACTGACATCCCCTTTACTTGGACTTAATGGTCTCTGCATAATTTTGACATACTGGTACACCATTTTAGGGTCTTGTTAAATCTTGTTTAATCTGAGAGATTTAGCATCTAAGAAAAATCAAATTATATTGTATCACTTTGGAAAAAGTATTCCAAGAATTAGACATGTGTCACTCAATACTTTAACTCCAAGTCCTATTAGAATAAGATAATTTTCAGCTTGCTTTATCCTAAATGATAAAAATCAAAAATATCTAATTCAATTTTGTTTCATTTCATCATTTCATCATTTCATTTCTTTTTTATCTATATGCTTAAAACTTTATTTTTCAGCAGGTGCTAGAAAGAGTTTGATCATCTAGTTTAAGGGGCTAGTCCTGTGCATTATTAGCTCAAACTAAAAGCTGGTCCATTGGGCTTGTAACTTGAACATTTTGCTTGCCAAGGACTGAATTTACTAGGGTCTCACTATACAGTTTCGACGTCCCCATGCATTCCTATGTAAAATTGCCAAACTTTGCAGGTTCAGCCTGAACGTATAGGTGTAAAGTTTGCAATGAGGTGTATATTTTTGCGAAGCATGGATACCATAGATTTTATAAACAATGCAAAAAGGGTACGATGATCGTTGAATTTTTTCACAAAATAAGCTCGAACATAAACTGCTTTAAAAAGCACATGTTCACCTTCTGTCAAATTTCTGTCCACATGGCCGGCATGACACCGTCTCACTCATTTATTGATGCGATATCCCTACATACTGGTCAAAAATGCCAATTATATTTGAAAAGTAAACTTTCTCAGCTTCAATTTAAGCAGTCACACGTACTCTTTCCAAGTAGAATAAAACATCTATCACTTACACTGTAGTTGATTCCAATTTAACTTTCTGATAGAACTATTTAGCTAAGGGGCCAATTGACCCGGAAGTGTATGTTGAGACCTAGACCATGACAGAGGGCTAGAAGCTAAAAGCATGCAAGAGTTATGGATCTTTGTGAAAATATCTTTTACATGAACCTGGATTAGCATGAAACAGTAATGAAAAATATGACTAAGAATCTGAATGTATACACTATCTGTTGTCTGGCTTAAAGCCAAGCCCTAAACCCCTAAAAATGCAATCTTATTGTTTAAATTTAACAATAACCCATATTTTTACAATAATAACTTGAAGTTCTTGCTAACAAATCAAATTTAGAAGAGTACTATAAATTTTCAAGTGTGTATTTTTGTGAAAATATCTGCGCTGAAGTTCCTTTCTAGTGGTAACTAAAATTTCAAGTAGGGTTCAAAATATTGTTAATTTGTAGTGAAGTGCTAATAATTTTTTTTAATTAATTATGAATATCACCTTCATATAGGTAAAATGTGCCTAAGTGATTTTTTGCCAGCAATTGAAAGTTTGTAAATAAAGCTTTTATGTATTTCAAATTTAAATGGAATACAAATATATATTTGAATGTATTCATAAAATCAATACTACATACCGCCATAATTCATCAATACATTGAAATTCTTTTATAATCCAGACTCCTAGTCAAAATTTATGATTCGTAAAAGTCAGTCTCGTAATCCAGATACAGGGTTCAAAAGTCGCAGATTTTACCAGCCCAAGTCATACAAAGCAATATGTGAAAATCTCTTTAGTGCAAAAAAATCACTTGTTCTGAAAGCACTATGTATCTATCACAATGCTTATACGTGCACAATGTTGAAACAAAAGGTTTGTTTTTAGATAATTAAAATATATCGGCTTATTTAACGTATTGTTTGTTTATTAAATTTCCATATTTAAGCACAAGTATATATGGCGTTCAATTAAATTTATCCATCAATCTATTGATTATGAAAATTAAACACAATGTAATTTTTTAAATTAATTTCTCTCCACAGACAATAGGAATTCAAAACTAATTTTTTAAAATCGTTGCATGTTCACAGAAGATAAAATTAAGTAATCAATGCAAGTTCCAAATATAACAATAATCACATTCTCACCAGTGAAAGAGATGATATGCAAAATTCAGTTGTCATTTTCAGAAAAACGAGTCCTCTAAAGTCACGAAATATCACTTCTAAAGAACAAGCCGTATATAATAAATTTACAAATATAAAATTCCCAACAGGTAAGTAGAGCCGGCCGCAATCAGGTGAAAAATATCCTGGCATAATATCATATCCACCTAACGGTACTTAACAATTATATATTGAAACCCATACAAAAGACCTCAATAAAAATTTATCTAGCCTTACCTCTGTACTGGTATTTAAATCATAAACTTTTAAACGTTAAAGGCACTTGCGTGGTATACCATATAAATGTATAGCTATAAACTTTTAGTACGCTTAGAAGATGTTGAACTTATAATGCCATAAGATTTTGGCATTTCTTCGTTGTACGTGCAACGTGTGATAATGAAAAATTTGGTTTGTATACGACTTAATCAAAAACATCTTTTGAATGTAAATGACAGACAATGAACCGAAATTTATTTATCTAAATTCATATTAAACTTTCACTTATCATTGATGATATTGAAATATAAACTCAAATAAAATAATGTTGACAAATTTGTTTTTACTAACTGTTTAAAAATAACTGCAAAAATGCTATGATTAATATATTTGGGTCTATTGATAAGAGCCAAAAGAGTATGGACTCATGATAAAAAGAATTTACTCAACTGTAATCCAGCTAACTTATTTCTTTTTTGACTTTGATTCATATTGCATAACACTTAATTTCAAGTAGTACTTGTATTATTGTGTGAGGAAAGACACAGTAGTTTTGGTTAGAAGTAGATTTTTAAAAACAGCCTTTCTCTCTGCTGTTTAACTTCTACAGGTTTGATATAGCCATATTTTCAGTGCTCAGTGGCCAGAACACGGCAGTTGGGAATAGCACACACAGCCAAAAACTACACAACTGGTAAACCTTGGCCTATGAATAATATGCAATCAGATGTAAAACACATTTTTCATGCTCTTTTTTTTTCATTTTATTTTCTTGAAATGACAAAAAACTTTCAAGACACAACCCATTTTTACATAAGTTCAAAGAAATCTTGAGATAAAGTGTTTTGTACTGCAATAAGTATGTGTTATTTGCTAACACTTGTACGGAATTCTTCAGTCTCATTTTTCTCTTTCATACACTAAATCTAGTACAAATACAACTCAATAATAAGCCACGATCATTTATATGATAGCTCAATCAGTATTTGTCAGAAAGACTTTGATTAAACCTTTTTTACTTTAACGAAAATTATCTTTGTTTGAAAGGTACTGGAAATAATCGTTACTTTTGGCACTAATACAACGACGTCACACTAGGCCCAATAATTCCAGGTCATATTCTCAATTCAGAAGATTTCCATCTCACATATAATTTTGAATTAGGAAATCTTTTACCAAACTGTCACTAAACTCTAAGTTCAGACAATTTCCATCCTACATATAAATGTTGACTTTGGATTGTTTTTACAAAATTATCACTTAGCTCTAAATTCAGATGATTTTCAGCCCACATACTAATGTATACAATGGAAATCTTTTTCTTTTTACCAATTGTCATCACACAGTCACACTACACTTATAATATTTCAGTTGTAGTAATGCCAAGTTAAGCAGAGGATTTTCTTTGCTTATTGACAATAAAGGGCTACGCAGAGCGCAGCATGATACGACCGCAGCATGTCAAACACTGAAATTTGAACGAGTGTAATTCAAAATGAATGAGGACACAGAAAAGGGCTTGATACAGAGTTAAATGGACACAATAAAGAGCTTGACCCAATAAAAGCTGCACACAAACTAAGGAAAACAAAAATTACCCCTTATAATTCCTTATATATATATATATATATATCAGAAATGGTAAGAGGTATTTCACATATTTAAAAAAATTGCAATTTTGCCCCATTTGACCCCTTGTAGCTTAGAAACTGTAAGAGCTACACAAAATCCATTGACATACCACTGACAGCTTATATCAAATCAAAAGAAAAAAATTCCATCAAAATCCACTAAAAATAGAAATCTTAGGTATAGATCTGCAAATTTGCAATTTGTCCCCATTCAGCCCCTCATAGCTTCGAAAAGAAACAAGTTGTAAAAAATCTAATGGTGCAGCTCTATGTTTATTTTAAAAAATAATTGGTTGCAAAAAACCCTCATCAAAATGGGACTAAAAATTAAAAAAATTTTTTTTTGAAAATCGCCCCTTATGGGCCCAATTTGTCTCTTGAAAAACCCACCTTTGCCTTTCTTTTGTGCCAAGGAACACTGTGCTAAAATTTCATAAGGATTGGTCAACTGGAACTTAAGTTATTGACCAAAAACAAAAGTGTCTACAGACGACAATGCCGGATGGCAACGATGATGACAGCGCCATACCATTATATGACCTAAAAATTTTTTGCAGCCGTATAAAAATTCTGACAAACTGAAAAAATGATCACACTACTCAACTGATCTAAAGACTTGCCAGCCAAAGCCCTCCACTCTTATAAAATTCAAATAATTTCAGGAACTCCATTCTACCTTGAACGCTTCACATTTTGATATATTTAACAATCTAGGCATTTTCTAAGGTTTGTTGTTTGAGTAATTGAAGATTGAGTTTCTCTGTAATTCTTTTTTAAAAGTGAGATAACGATACCTCTTGGCGATGCTTTTTCTTGCTGTCTCTTGATTTTTTCCTTTATCTTTGCCAAACCTCCTGTAAAATAAATACAAAGTATAAATCTAGTAATTCTTCTGAATACTTCAAGTTCCTAAACAAGGTTTTATACACACAAAACAAGTACCATTTAAATTTAAAGAAGTATATATTAACATTCTTATGTTAATGATCAAGTTATGATTGAATAATTTGAAAATCTAACTGATAAAGCATTTTGTTACATTATAATGTGATGACCTTGACCTTTGTCAAATCATCCACTATGCAAACCAATTGCACAACAGCAAATAATTATACAATTGAACTAATTTCATTGAAAGCATTTCCAGCTATCTACACAAGATATGAAATTATCACCCTGTTCTCTTGATTATTTCTTAGGACCAATGTTGGATTGGACCTGATATGAGATCTAGGTGTTTACCCCTCCTGACTAATGTCCATAGTAAGTTATATATAGAATCCACAATCCACAAAATTGAGTGAGAAACAACATTTCTACACTAGAGATAGCTAAATTTAATATTTTAAATGCGAGGCTTGCCAAGCGTTTAAAAAAATATTTGAAAATTTAAGTAAAAACTATCCAGAGTGTAGAAATGTCGTTTCTCACGAGATACGGTTATGGGTTTTATTTCTCTAATGATTTCAAGGAGATTTTGAACAAAAACATGACCCCCTTTTTCTGAAGATTTGAAATAGTTGTGTTCTTTGAGCATGACGTCATCAGGCATGGTCGCCTTTTTTCATGACGTCACAACGGTAAAGTCTGAAAAAGGCAAACATATTTGACGTCATAATTAATTTCATCCAATCACTTGACGAGAACAACATTCTCTCCAGAGAGGAGAAGCATTTTTCTCCCACTGTTCAGGATCACAGGGCACAAAACAGTATGTCCATATAAAATATATTTTCAATCAAAAACCGCAAAATTATTTACCAGGCCACAACAACATTTGGTCCTGTGAATTTCGGCATCACAGTTGAAATGCTCCTCTAACTCATTTGTATATGCAAAAGCAATGAATGTGGTTAGCATTACAGCCATTTTTCACATCCCAAAAATTCTGACAATGATTGACGCAAGCTATAAAGATTACAGCATAACCAGTTATGCTCATTTGAACATCGGTTGTCTGGTTTTCAAGGCAAATGTAATATTTTCTGGATTTTACGTGTATTTTCAGTGATAATCTGCCATGAGGTATTTTTTTTCTGAAGATACATAGAAAAGCAGAGAATCCGTATACATAAAAAACTCTTTGATATGACCCATACCATCAAAGGATTAGTTTAGAATATGGCCAAGCAGTTCCTAAGAAAGAGAACCAACAAAATTTAAATGAATAAAATTTAGGGCAATATAATGTCAACTGATATAACATTGCTATTGAACCAGACAGGGATTTTCAATACTCTCAAGAGCCAAATAAAGGCCCAATTTCAAATGCGAAACATTTGAGAAAAAAAAGCAAAATTCACATTCCTTCACTTATGCCGCTTATTTTGGTTCCAATTTGGTGTTTTTGTCAATTATAATTTTCCCAAAGAGCATATAATGCCAAACCCCAATGCAGCTAAAGAAAATCTATCCAAGCCCACCTAATGTAACAACTTTTGTCAAATAGAATCTTGAGCCTTATCAAATATTTGCATAAATACAAAATATATAATATTATTTTTTACATAGTAATGAAGTGTTGTAGGTGAATTAGGAATTTGTTTGTGAACCACTGAGTCTTTACACCGATAGTATCAACAATTTTTTAATGTTTATATAGTGTCCTTCTATAGTATCTTTCTGGTCAATATTTAATCAACATGTTCCATTGTATGATGATTTAAATAATTTGGAATTAATTCAAAACTTTTTATTTACATATAGGCTACCTGATACGCAATGAATGAACAAAAAGAATGGATTGGAATATTTTTACACGAAACACAATCTCATATCGTTTTTCACTGGTTTTATTTCAGTCTATATTGCATTGAGATTTAGAATTGAAGTGTAGTATTTCTAGAGTTGATGCTGGCATTTTGGAGAAATATAGTTTTTACTTGGTAATGTAAAGAAAAGCTGACCTAAATCATTTGAAGCCAACAGGTCCCAAAATGAACATTGCCACATTGCATATACAAACTTATTATATTCTAAATCAAAATGAACATTACCACACTCTTTATACAAAACTTATATATTGAAGCCAAAAATACTGAAATGAACAATGCCACACCTCAAATACACAAGAGTGGACCCTAATAGATGTCTAACCTGTCCCTGCTTGTCGCCAAAACTGTGAGTCATGTACTACTAAAGAGCAACCTACAAGCCAAATACTATTACCGTACCACTTACAGTAATTGAGAAACTATTCTAATCAGAAACACTTAACCATGAAATTGAGTTCAAGGTCAAAAGCCAAAAGGCAGACTGACATGTACTAACCAAGACCAAGCTTTATACCAAATATCATTGACCATAGGTCAAGGTCACATGATTTTGAGTCCGACAGATAGGGTTCGCAGAAAGCTACCTATGGACCAAATATAAAGTTCCTAGATCAAAGGCTTCTATGTAATACCTTGAGTTTACTCCACCGTCGCTGTCATTCTTTGCAAGCCTATGTCTCGCTTTCCGCGACTTTCGTCACGGGCAAGATAAATACAGTATATCCTTCTGGATCAAGTGGATTACGATATTTCTCCAGTTCGAGATAGTTAAATTTGTGATTTTCAACATGCGAGCTTTAGCGAGCATGTTAAAATCAGAAATTTAACTATCGAGAATGGAGAAATATCGTAATCCACGAGTGAATGGAAGGATATATTGTTTCTCCAATGACTTTTACTGTGTTTCAGGCGCAGATTCAATAGTTCAGCACGGTTGTCAACGATGGTCACGCTATCTTAAAGCCTAGTAACAATGATGTCACAATAGACTTTATGAATGAAATGTAACGTTGCAGGAAACATCACGCAGAAATTTAACCAACGTGTGGATTAAAAATAATACGTATTTTTAACCAACTGGGTTAACACGCTCAGAATTGGAGAAAAACTAATATATTGATGTCAACAAATCCTAAAAAGAATATGCCACACTCCATATACGGTTAAACTCCTATGGTTCGAACTGCAATAGCTCAAACCCTGGTCCCTTTGGTCAAGTTTACACATAGTTTGACCTGGATAACTCTTACACCCCTCTACCTCAAACTGCTTTAATTGGTTCCTTGGGTGTTCAAGCAATCCAAATTCTACTGTACAAAATACTGAATAACTAAGCAAAGATCAATTAGTTATTGGTGTCTTTCTTCCTCAAAAAAAAAAAATTATCTGTAAAAGTTTCATTCAAATTCATGAAGTTAAATTATGAATTTGCATTGCTAAAACCAATTTTAAGCTCAAACATTATATTTCTGAAAGCATATAGAGCCTTCCTTATCTATAAATACATAAAGGCATTATAAAGCTTAAATGCCAAAACCAATGTTCTCCTAAAATTATCATTTTCTCTAAATAATGACACAAACAAAACATAACTAAAATCAGAATAAATGAGAGGGAAGAAGAGAGGAAACATTACACAATGCTGAAAATTTCTGGTATCATACATGTCATTTAATTGCTATTTAAAACTTTGAATTCATTCATTTCTCATTATATTGAGTAACACAGCAGCTTTATTTCTTCCTCAAAAATAATATCTTTGATCATCAAATAAATCTTTATAATAAATTTTGTCAAAGATCAACTCATCTACAAGAGTAGATAAATGTCAAAATTCTGTATAAGATACGGCACATTAACCACTAAAAGGAGATGTGCAATAATAACTTTCAAACTTAAAGATTGCCACTTTGGCTTGTCAAATTTTGAGATGTGTTTGCAGGCTTTGTGATAGATAAATCCGTGGGTGGGTATTTTCAACATATATCATGTATATAATCTACTTAAGACTAAATAAAGCAAACTGCAAAAATCTATTTTAAGGAGAAAAGTTTCTTTGAGGTTTAAAATGTCATAGTTTTTCCGCCCATTGATATTAACATCACACAAACAATTATGTAAATTTCTATAAAATGTATCTTTAAAATTACTTAATTATTCCTGCAAATATTAAATGAGATTTCACACAAACTCGTCCTTATTAGTTTGCTTGATTTTTTTTTTATAGCTTCGTCATGACTATTTTTACAATTCAAATGCCGCCTAGCACCACATTTTAGGTCTAGAGCAGGACCATAAATGAACATCAATATTGTTGAACCAGCCATTTCATCTTAATAAATGAAAACATTGAAAACTAGACGCTTATATGAGCCAGTATGGCTCAACTGGCTATTGGTGTAATTATTTATGTCTTCAAGGATTAATTAAAGATTTCAATATATGGCAATTAACAATTTTTTCACATAAAGTTCAATGTAAGCTAAATCTGTGCTGTATTCATGGACATAAGCATACATTATCAAAAGAATATAAAAGCATATGATCTTGTTGCCTACTGGAAATTCAGTATGGCTGTTAGGGCAAATAATGTCTTTTTTTATTGGCCAATATATAAACATCTCCAGAGAAAAAGTTCCTTTCAGTAAACTGTCGTGTGATGAAATCCTGCTTTTGATTGGTTAGAAGCCTGTTGGAAGTAAACCCACATGCATGCACCAGTCTCCTTGTTAAAAAAATTCTGCTAGCGCCAGCACAATGGGATTCCTTTGTATTATCGCCACATATTCTATCGTATAAGTAATATCGGGCACAAAAACATTAAGAACCTAAAGAAATTACTCAACGAACATAAAATCAAACTAGAGCATGTCGAAACTGGCGTTGTCGGAAGGGCCCCGCAATTTCGATCCTGAAATTCCATGCAACAGTAAAATTGAGGTAAGTGTGGATTCACATTCTGTTTAACACAAATGTGTTGATACAGTAATTTGCTGGATACAGTGAATTCTTGAATTTTTACCAAACCATGTCATTTTTCAGCTTCAGACTTAATATCAAATAATTCCAAGTTGATACAAGTCTAAAAATCTTATGAAGATAATTTGGTTTATAGCAAAAAGTAAAAGTATTGGCAAACAGGAAGTGGTTGATCTACAAATTTGAAAACCCGTTTTTGCAATACAACTCATCATTCCAAAGCTTTAAACCAAATTTCCTATCATTCCCTCCAGTAGAAGCCAAGAAATCTGTGACCGAAATTAAGTTTTTAGTAAACATTCAAAGTCTCAGCAAACAGGAAGTGGATGTCCCACAAACTTGAAAATTGTTTACACAATACAACTCATCATTTCCAAGCTTTAGACCAAATTTCAAATCATTCCCTTCAGTAGAAGCCAGAAATCTTTGACGGAAAATTTGGTTTACAGTAAAAATTCAAGAAAAAGTATCGGTAAACAGGAAGTGGATGTCCAACAAACTTGAAAATTGCTTACACAATACAACTCATCATTTCCAAGCTTTAGACTAAATTTCAAATCATTCCCTTCAGTAGAAGCCAAGAAATCTTTGACGGAAAATTTGGTTTACAGTAAAAATTCAAAGTATCGGTAAACAGGAAGTGGATGTCCGACAAACTTGAAAATTGCTTACACAATACAACTTATCATTTCCAAGCTTCACACCAAATTTCAAATTGTTCCCTTCAGTAGAAGCCAAGAAATCTTTGATGGAAAAAATTGTTGACGGACAGACGGACAGACGGACAGACAGACGAACAAAGTGAAAACTATAGGGCACCCGCATCTCGATGCGGGGCCCTAATTAAAAAGCTTTAACCCTAGGTACCTATAAAGTGGGCCTTAAATTTCTGCTCACATATCATATTATGTTTAAATGCACAACACAGATGACATTGAAATTTTATTCAGATTCACATCTACTGACATGCTTTTGGCCAAGCCAGAAATGTACCATCCTTCAGGACCACATTACAACTTTCAGTCATGCCTCAGGCTGCACAGAAGTGCTTCAGTGTGATACAATCCCAATGCCTACTGGTAGAAATGAATACAGATAATAACCCCATCCTTTAGATATAGTTTTCATTTCAAACAAAGTTAATAAAATCACAAAAATTTTAGAACCAACAGGAAGGTACAATATACTGTAAAGAACATGCTAAACCAGTAAATAAAAATATGACACTAATCGATTCAATCGTTGGAAACTTGAAATAAAGATTTATAATTTCCCGAGAATCCAGGTGTGTAGAGAGTACAATCCTCAGATCACACAATGAAGGGTGAATGTACTAACTGTTGAAAGCTACGGAAGTCTGAATTACCGATGTGGTATACTTTTCAAACTTTCATTCATTTCATTTGATATGAACATACATGTTTTAATTTTCTATGATCTGATATGGAAAAAATCACCATGAAATCAATTAATGTGAAATAAATATTAATTCCTCATTATCATTTAAAGTTTCCATAAATTTACCAGCTGATACAAGAAACATGATATTTCATGTTTCCTATTGATCTTTAACTGCAAATGTATCAGAATTCAAGGAAATATTGTGAAGTGCTATTGTTTGTGGGGTCCCAATTTTTGTTGATTTTGTGGTTTGCTATAACCACAAAATTATGTTCCCAACAAAATGTATAATTTTTCTTGAGTTTTAATGTCGAGAATTGAAACCAAGAATTTAAGTACCCCCAAAACATGGATATTTCTGAAACCATGAAAACTGATGTCCAAGAATAAAAGTTCTTCCCCAGTAACCTAAAGCTCCATTACTAGGCCATGTTGTTTAAAAGGTCTAACGTTAAACTGTGTCTCTCACTGGTGGCCATCTTAGAATGAATTGAGGAGGTTCAATGTTAAATTATGTTCTCTGCTGGCAGCTATCTTGGATGAAAGACACAATTTTGAAAGGGGACTACCAAAGGATTATTGTTGTAACTTGCCCGAAATTAATGTTTATCTAGCCCATGTCCTTTGATATTCCTATATTCAGCAAAAGTTCACAAAAAAGTTAATAAGCAAAACAACTTTGGATATTCATTTTTTGCTTTATTCAAAATTTTAACAAATTTGACTCCTTGACTTAACAAACACCTAATTTTGCCTTATATTTTGTTCAGTTTCTAGCTCATTTGTTTTGCAAGAACATTTTTTAAATGGATGTTTGGCTCCAAATGTAAATAAACCATATAAAAGCATAGCAAATAATTTAAATATCTGATTAAAATCACAAAAATAAAATGGGTGAAAAACACTTTCAAATGTGTACTTTAAATTTTGGACTTATTTATTCTGTTTCTGTGCCAATTTCTTATGTACATAAAACATTTATATTTTCCACTTGTTTTCTGTTTTTCAGTTTATCGCAGCCCCTTCTAACTTAACTAATTAACATGAAAAAAATTTAATGTTTCCAGATGTATCGGTTGGGTGGATAATAAATCTAACGGAATGTCAGCATGATCAGTAGCTATCATGCCCCTGCGAAATGTGACCATGGTTGACCATG
>MJUU01040521.1:142596-164834 GCA_002080025.1 Modiolus philippinarum
TCAATATGTGGAACGGTTTAGAAAAAAAGTCCGGAAAACTTGAGTGTGACGGACTGACGGACTGACGGACGGACTGACGGACTGACGAAGCGCAAACCTAAAGTCCCCTTCGGCGATGCCGGTAGGGAACTAATAAAGATTCTACAGTCAAATATGTGAAAACAACCAATTTAACCCCTTTTGGCCCCTTTTTCTAAAACAGGCGGGGCCAGGAACATAAAATTATAGCCCGGGCTAAAGCATGTGCCAAGAAACATCATACAAAAATTTGAAAATGATCTGTTCACTGGAACCAAAGTTATGCTGTCCACAGACACAAAAAATACCCAATTTTACCCCTTTTTGGCCCCTTTTTCTGAAACAGGTGGGGCCATAAACCCGAAATTAAAACCCGGGATAGCCATTATGCCAAGAAACCACATACTGAAATTTGAAGATGATCTGTCCACTAGAAACAAAGTCATGCTTGCCACAGACGCCGACGCCGACGACTGCGCCATACCATAATACGACCGCAAAATTTTTGCGGTCGTATAAAAAGGTACGTTTTGTGCCAAAGAGTAGTCACCACAATGATGATATGATGATCAAAGGAATCTTCTAGTAGAAAAAGTACTAGTAAGGGCCATAACCCATATAACAAAGGGAAAACAAGGGATCATCAATAAAATTTAGGGAAAACAAGGGAACATCAATAAAATTTAAACTTATTTGAGGATGGGTAGGAGGAAATTCTAGACTGATCCCATAATACACTGAAATTTTTTTTTAATCCCTTATTCTTGAGAAAATAATTTTTTGAATGACTTTGCAAATGCCAGATCCAGTTACGGTAAGGATTAATCCTGGATTCCTGTTGAATAAAAAGGGCTTATCCCTGAATCCCTGAAAAATCCTTCCACCCCTCTTACTTGTTAAAAGAAGTCCAAAGTAATCACACAAAAATAAAACACTAGTAAGGATTATGCTTACAAAGCCATACTATTGCACTTATTTGACTACTCTGAAGACAAAAGCTACAATTGACTCGGAATACTGTCTGTTTAAACAATACTATAAACTAGCATTGATTATATGACTATCCAAGGATACTTAATTACGTAACTCTTATAAGAGTTACGTAATTAAAATTTATTTCTGCCATCAACTATTGGTTTTTAAATATCTTTTGCAAAAACAAATACTGATTCTGTTACATACTTTTAAAGGGGATCAAAGGGTTTTCAAAATAGTATCAGTTACATTGAAAAAAATAATTAAAAACAGTGTATTGATGGCATTCTTGTTTTTATACTGCAGATTATCTTGACCAAATATACAAGGTTTAATTTGGCATAGCAAAAAGAATTTTAAAACTGTCTATAGACTCTGAAAAATAGATTCAGAGTCGTCATTTTACGGTCAGATTTTGGGCGAGTACATGTATTTTCCTCCAAAATTTAGACATCACAAACTGTTGACGTCATTGTGCCAGGAAGTTATACATACCACTCAATTCCTGCCAAAAAATCGTAGTTATCTGCAGTAACCATTAAAGGATCTATAACTTTCTTAAACCATGTATATTGGTACAAATGGAGTTGCTCCATCAACACAATTGATGAAATCTTATTTCTTTGAAACCTGACTTCACCTTCTGTCAATTAGTTAGGTTGTATCCTATGGTCATCCCTTGGGAGCCTCAGTAAATTAATCCTGCCTTTTAACCTACTTATGAGTGTCCAGTATGGTGGTGGACTAATGACATTTCTTACTGGAGAATTAATCTACTTATTGTAAAACTTGTTAGGGGACAAAAGATAGTTCATTTAATTGATTACTGTCCTGCTATGTTGTTACATTTCATATATAACTTTTAAAGTTGACAGAAATTGGTTTAGGCCACATGCTATGAAAAACAGTATATATAACAGTTTAGTGTGACCATATTGATCTAAGTATGATTCAATCAATTCAAGCCTTTATATTACAGAATAGAAATATCTGGGGACAGTCTTGTGCTTTCTTCAGCAACTTTAACAGATTAGTGCAAATGCATCCCTGGTCAGGAAAATCTCAGGGCAGGACAATTTTATCATTCATTTTTAATTCCTTGCATAAAAATTTGACACAAAATTAATTGGTTAATGTTTTGGCCTGAATACTGAACTTAGTAGCTTGCTGACCACTTTTTCCATTTCTGAAGTCTTGATGCCTCTTGTTTAGATCCATTAAAATGCTAAGGCATACAAATTGTGTTAAAACTACTATTTCTGCCCAGTTTTTCAACTGTGTAAAGAATTTAAAGCATAAATTTTTGAAAGGTTGCATAAACTTCTTGCAGATTCTTAACAGGATCATTCTTGCATGGCTCAGGAGTCAGAATCTTTTTCTGAGTATTGAATGGGGTTGTCCTCATATAGACCACACTGCATGTCAAATATCAATTGTAATGCAATGTTTATATAACGAAAGTTTTGATTGGTCAGAACTGACCGTCAATTCCACCATCTACACACCTGGGACATGGTAGGTTCCCTGTTTAGTCTGGTTCCTTGCATTATTACAAATACACAAGTTAAAAATAGAACATGAAATCGATAAATGGTTTTTAATTGCATTACTATCGCAATAACAGTACATTATTTGAATACCCGAGGGCGTCAATCTTGATTTGACGGTCAAAATAAAGGTTTACAGGCTCCGCTGCGTGTCGTCTGAAAACTGCATTTTGAACATCAAATCTACGATTGATGCCCTCGGGTATAAAAAAAAAAACTGGTGACTTCAAGATGAAGAAAAACAAAAGTGCTGTTCAAATAATTGGTTTTAGCATGAATTTGTAGACATTTTTTTCATGTGTATTTACTCCATATCCTTTCATTGTTGACATTTACGCTCATGTAAGACTGATTGGTCAAGGCTATCATTAAATGTAACAGCATGTCACATGTCTCATATAGACTCTAACAGTAGTCCTATAGCCCAAGCTAGTAAATTTCAGGAAGGGCTACTAGAATTTGTAACTTAGTAGTTCTTTGTGCTAGCAAAATTTGGAAAATTTCTTAAAGGTATATTAATTTTAGGCCGGAAAAACTAACTTCAGGACTAGTGAATTGAGGCATCTTGTAGTCCTTTTGTCAAACCCTGAATGAACACACGATAATTGCTAAGAAATCAAGGCTGTAAGAAATTTTAACATTAAACAAAAACTAAATGCATTAAAATGATCATGTGACACTAATAGTTCACAATATTTGAAAACGCTTTTCAAGAAAACATTGTATGACCATGATGACAGAATTATGATGTTCAAATATTTGATATAGTGAATATTCTGACTCTAAGGCCCCATTTGTAAATTCTATAAGCTAAATACCATGTACCTTAAAATCTTACGTTCCACATTCTTTAACTTCCAAACAATTGACCATGTCCTTCTTCAATGCACACTTCCATTTTACCAAATCAATCAGTAGAATTCTATTCTCTATTTTCACTTTTTATGCAAAGACAAGTTTTCCTATTATAAAACTCTGCGGCTATTGACGGAATTTTCATTTCAAAGTCCATGTCAAACTATTCAACCTTTTCCAATTTTTTTACAATTTCCGTGGACAATATCGAGGATCTATATCAATTAACACATCTAACTAGTCAATGTTCTGGTAGGACTACTACTGTTATTTGTTTGTTGGTTGTTGTTAGAAATCAATAAACCATTTTTAATTTCAGCATCTGTACAGATCGTACTGTGCAGTAAATTTATTAATTAACTTTTAATTATCTAATAATAATACGGTATTAGCAATAACAATACCTGTGCCTTCTGAGTGCTTAAAAAATTCAAAAAATGCTTTCCCTGATGAAAACAAGATACTCCTGTCCCCACTTCAGACCAAATTGACCAAATGTTTTTTGCAACTGAAAACTGTATCCATACTCCTGCTGTTACTTGGAATCAAACTGACTAAATATTTTTACCCATACTCCTGCTAAAACTTCAAATCAACTAATCACTGAAAACTGTATTAAATTTATGATAAGAATGAGAAGTACCTGGTTAAGGTTGGAGGGAAAAAAATAGAAAATCACAAAAAGTTGCTAAAGGGAGACAAAATGGGAAATAAAGTATCCACCAAAAAAAATGGGTTTACAGTAATTCTGATGACGAATTTTGAAGATAAATTGCAACATCTGTCGACTGTTTTTGAGATCATTTACAAATCCATTCTTTAAAAGGTAAGATTTGGGGTCAGCAAATGGGATCGGTGTGCATATTGTTGGCATTTACAAAGCTATATGCAATCAGTGACTGTATACTACTTATGTTTTCTGTAAATGTGGATTTTTTGTAGAATGTTACTCTTTTAGACCAATGTTACTTTTTTTTTTTGTTGGACCAGCAATTAAAAAGAGTGCAATTTTCAAAGTCAAAGCTTTTCAAATTCTATGATATTGCTCTTACCTATTACACTTCAAAACAAAACTATTGGCATGGGAAAACTTTTCACTGATTTATCGTAAATGTAATGAAAATTTACCCAAGAAAAAAATGTCCATGTTTACAATATGGTTAATACAGTTTACAGAGCCACAGTATAAGCAACAAAATACCAAAGTTTTTGTTAATTTAGTTTTTGCAGATGGTCATTTCGACAACTTATGTCTCTTCTCAAAAAAGTTATAATTGTCGCAGGATAAACATACCATATGTAATTCTCAAATTGGATCAATAGTAATATATGCATTCTATTCAATTTTTTCAATAAAATATTTTAAATTATTGATAAATTTAACAGCATTGTCTACTTAAAAAAAACCGTTATTAATTTAAAAACAGGTGCTCCACCCACACAGACGTAATTTGTACTTGTGGTGAAAATTTAAATAATAGAATTTGTGATAAACAACTTTCAAGATTTTTACACAGACATATACAGATAGGCCAAAGTTTCTTCAAAAATGAAACTGTGTGGTGACATCTTTCTGCTTGTTAGTTTAGATGGATGATGCTCTCTGGAACTTTGTCAAAATCATCTTATCTTTAAATTTTGATTTCAAATCATTTCAAAAAAGTCTATCACTTGTGTTGCAAAGGTTTTAAATGTTATCTTGTTAAAATTTCTATTTCTTCCCCCTTCCAAAAATAGAAATAAAAAGAGCACTTAAATGATAATCAGTGATAATAATTAATAATAATTAGTCAAAAATAAAATGTAACTTCTGCTTTCAGCATTAACCAACATGGAAAACTGAAAACAGCTTGAAAATGACACATCAATCTTTCCAAATTTTCATAATAAAAGTTTTACACAAAAGCTTTGCAGACATGGAAATGGTTAACGAGGCAGGAACAAACTTTGTCTGAATTCACTACAACAAATTTTCCAAGAAAACTTCTTATTTCTTATATCATCAAGCATGATTTCTCAGCATTTTCATAGAACAAAATCTTAGTGTAGAGGTGAGATGGGCAGATAATCCATTAGCAGGGATGAACCTACTCAGGGCCCAGTAGCCCAAAGCCCTAAAATTCTGCCTAGGCTACTCAAAATATTGAACAAGTAGCCCATCTGGCCACTAAAATTTCTGTCATTTATTGTTTGGCTAGTAGTGGGCTACTAACTAGCATATGCCAGGGGCTCAACTGGCCATATAAACTCAGACATGAAGGTACATCCCTTCATCAGTGAGAAACTTTTACCTACAAATATCTGTGGCAAAAAGCAATGTCCTTGAATACCAAATTTACTGAAAATCCTTGTAAAACATTTATCTTTTAGACATGGTGTCTGGCTTGCATTGGAAAACACTCTTAAAATTCTAGCATACCATAAAATTTGTACAAATACTCCACAGGAATCAGACTGCAGAGGGTATATTGAAAATTAATAACTCCTTTTGTTAATATCAAAGTTCAAAATCTTATTAAAGAACAAAATTAATTTTCTTATACCAACATCAGCAAGACTCTTTATATCGCAATATGAATAGAAGTCTTTTTATTGGAAATTCTTGTGGGACAAATATTCTTTTGTGAAATTCCTCATTTAACAGCTACATTGTTATGTAAGGAGACTATCAATATTAAATGAGTTTGAAATAACCAAATAGATGAATGATTTTTACCATGAAACCACAGAAATCAAGTGGAATTCCTTGACATGAAACTGATTATTATATAATAAATCATACATCCAATACTTAATTGAAATATATCAAGCAATGCATGTGCAAATAATTGTCAGTCAATTTCTGATCATAATGGTTTTATATCTATACAAACAATGGAAGATGCAATGACTGAAAGGTGCGTCTTTTTAATGGTGTTTTCTTTCTATTTTTCTTTACGTACAGATTATCTTGCACAATATTCGTTAAACATCTAAAATTTGATGACATTCTTAACTTGTCCCTCTCTTGGCAAAATGAATTTAAATTTAGTGGACATTCCATCATTTATAATGGGAGATCTGACCTCAAGTTTCCACACATTTCATATTGCCAGAGATTTTAAGATCAGTTTTTTTTTTCCTTGAAAATTGGCTTATCACTTCCTGTTAGGAATGTCTTACTTCTGAGTGGAAGTCAGTTTTACTCCAATTTTATNGGAACACAGGTAAACAAATCACCGACGGCGTTTGTTTACAACTGACCTAATCCTTTAATTAGCATTACAGGTGTAATTAAAGTGTCAGTTTGGACAATTAGATTACAGTAACAAAGATTATGAGCAGTCAAGTGACTAAAGGCTAATTATATCCCTTGGGAATACTCCTAAATGGCGATTTTGTACACATTTTTTTTATTTTGGCTGGAAGCCGAATTTCCGGGAGATATTTCTGGAATTCCGGGAGATGATGGAAGCCCTTGAAAATCCGGGAGATTTCCATGCTCCCGTCGGGAGATCACATGTATGTTTTAAGATCAGTTTTTTTTTCCTCGAAAATTGGCTTATCACTTCCTGTTAGGAATGTCTTACTTCTGAGTGGAAGTCAGTTTTACTCCAATTTTATCGGTTTGAGGGAAGATTTTTGACAGGCAATGTTAGTTATAATGAAATAAAGTCTGAAAACTACCAGATGATTGTTATTTTGCAGCCTGAAACCTGATTTCCAGTGATTTAGCTCTAGAGAAATGTCAGGCTTTCGGACGAAATTATAATTTTTACGGGTACTTCTGGCAAAATGACGGTTTTTTCCACCAGACATGGCCTTTTTTATCATGGCAACCATACATTAGAATACACAAGCAAAAAATCTGCATACTAAGAGAATAGCTTTATTTCGGGCACAAAATACCGACAAACTTATCAAAATTAGGATGGGAAAATTGATATTTTATTAATTATTCATGATTCTAATACAACTTTCATTGGGCAAGGGTCCTTATATAGGAATAAAAGGGGTCTTTATAAAGAACTATACTGAATGCAATAAAAATATCAATAAATTCATTACATGTTGATTCTGAATGAAGGGTACTCAAACATCAGAGAAATGGCAACAACTCAAAAAGACTTGTACAAGGGCCTTTTTTATAATATGAATATTTTATTTGAATTCCTCTGTAAGGGTGAATTGATGTTATTGTATCAAAACATGTTTGCTATTACCAGGCTTTGGTACTTCTAAATAACTCTACATCTGTCACACGTAACAGACCATTATCTTATAATAAGATTGTTTTTCCATTTAAAATTGTCATGCTTAACTTTCATGACTTTATCAACTTCGTAATAAAAACCAATATATTGGATTTGTACAATGTATCATTGGTCAAATTTGTTTGTTTTCAACATATAGAATTCTACCTTACATATTGGGTAAACCTGGGCCAAATCCCAGTAACCTAGCCACTCTGGAATCCTGGATCCAATCATATCAATTAACTGTAATCAACATACGTAAATGGCAAAAAGATTTGTACCTCTACTTATCAAAATGTCAATTACAGTTCAATTTCGGTAAATGAATTGGTTTAAACAGAAATGCGTCTTTGATTAGAAAAGCTTCTACTGACAAAAAATGTGAAAAATCGGCTGTTTCTTGATCTCAAATTTATAACTCAAACCCCTGCTAATACTTATATAATCTTAATAAAGTATGTTTCACCTCAAGGCGAGGGATTTGTGGGCCCAACACAATGAAGTATATTTCATTGTAATTTATGTTTTATGAAATCACAGCATTGGTAACATTCCAGAGGTTCCTTGCATTATAAAATGTGTATACATTTGTAGAAAGGATAAAATGTAAGGATATCAAATGTTTCTGAAAGCTGAAGCTCATACTACCTTAACTAGGGCATGGCCATCTGATATGTCCAATAACCAGCAAAATGATGGACAATTTCGGTTAAACATATCACATTTAAAATCCTTACCATAAGATAAATTCTTACCCAGTGCTATGGATAGCCATTCCCGAAGGAACCTCTACATAGAAGTGAACACTGTAAACCAACTTATTTTTGTGGATACTTTAATTTGGGATTTTCCCCTGCTGGTCCACTTCACGGCAACCAAATTTTTGTGTTTTTCACTTTATGATGATGCATTTGTATTTGTATTAGAAATACTCACAAAAATAAATCGCTCGCGGAAATTAGTTAGTTTACAGTATATTAATGTGGTACAGTACACAAATGACCTACCTTCTCCAATGTCCTTTATACTCTTTTTAAATTTCCTTTTCATAGGAACATCGTCAGATTGAGCTGAATCTGTTGAGGCCGTTTCCCATTGACGTTCATTTTCTGTGAGTTTGACATCAATATTCAACTCTTTTCCATTAGTTGTTCTTGGATAATGCGTAGAATGTTTATTGGAAGACAAAGTTTTCGTTGCACCAGGTACTGTCACATCGACATGAGTTAATTTGTTTTCGTGCATAACCCGCAATTGATCGTTCTGTACTTGTGAGGTAGGTTCATTTAAAAATCTAATTTCAGTTTCCCTGATAGCACGTGAATCAGTCAGTGTTGTTTGTATAGAATTTTGTGGGGAGTTTGGACGGATGTATGTTGAGTTTAGATGTTGTCCACCTGGCACATCAGTAAAAGTGCCATCTGGATTAATTTCCCGTAACTCTTGTCTTTCTCTGAAATCCACCCGTTTACTATCTGTCTTGTTACCAGTAATCATATCTTCATCATCGTCAATGTGTTTGTCATCTAAATTTCAAATAAAATCAACAATTAAAGTCTTTTTCTTTGATAAACTGTGTTCCTCTAAAAACAACAAACTGTGTTCCTCTAAAAACAACAAAATTTAAATTCACATTATAACAAGTACATGTACAGTGCTTCCTCGTTTTACTGCCCTTCTTTATTGGCAGTCCCTCACTTATTGCCACCCATTTTCGATGTTCATTTTTCAAAAAGTTGCATAGTTTCTTTGTGATTAATTCCCTCAAAATATTGCCTCCCTCACTTACCTCCAGAATTTTCCCTGGTTCTGGCAATATTATGAGAGTGCACTGTAGATTCAAACCTGAATTTTTTATCAAAGAACCCTCTCAATTTCTCATAAGAAGTGTTTTTAATTGAAGAAAGTTAAAATATCCCAAATCTGCACTCATAGATAAAGTTTTGTAATTTTAGGTATATTATACATATTGCACATAAAATGTAAATTTTACAGGAAAAATGCATTAAAAGCAATACTCATTTGCATATCTAGCCAATAAAGCCATAGAGCTGGAGAGTTGGGGCTGTAATAAAATTTATTATTAACTGTACAAATTACATTAAACTAAATGTGGTTCTAGGTGAACATGGCAATATTTGTTGTCCTGAAGTACAAATCATCAAAACTGCTAATAAACAAATAAGTATAATGCAGTGACACCAAAAAACAGTTAACAGGATCCATGAATATCTATTCCAAGTAAAGTCAAACTTTGATGGCTAAAACGCCCAAGGAACCAATGAGAACAATTAAAGTAGAGGGGTTATTGAAGACAAACTATGCTAAAACTTGATGAATGGGGGACTGAAAATGCATTTGAGAAATCCATAGTGATTGAGCTATTGGACATTTAGCCATCAAAATTTTTCGCGCCTGTCCGTAAAAAGTTAAAATGTTGTCTGTTTCTATTTATTTAATTGTCAAACTTATATTCTATCTCCATTTGTTGCCATCTTGGGACTCTAGAAACCCTGGGCATGAGATTGGTAGACTTGGTTAAGTAGATGACGTCACTCAAGTTTGAATTCTGTCTTTATTTTTAACCTGAGTATCTAGAGTATGTGCCCTAGTAGATAAATAAACTCGCCCTTGGATACAAGAACATGCTTGTGTTATTTTGTGTTTTCTTTTACAGGTTATGGCTTGTCTGAATAACAATTCTCCAGAGAAGAGCATCAACTGGCTGTGATTGTTCTTGTGAGAACATTACTGTGCTCTTTGCATGTAAAAAGTGTCTTTGCAAGAAGTTCTTTTCAAGTGACCTGGGGATCAGTTTTGTCAGAATGTAAAATTTGCATCCCTGTTTGAATTATACTCTTTTTCCACGTAGAAATCAAAACATTTAGCTGCATGACTTATTCCTTTCTATAGCCTGATATGGTAGCATTGACTGCCCATCATGATAATATAGCTGAAATACTGATCACTGGATATATTTCAATGGTAAATAAATCATCACATTGCCATTACCATTAATATTCGCTCCCCTTAAAAATAATTATTTCTATAAAAAAAATATTATAACCTTTTCTGCTGATTTTTCTTTGTTCTCTGTTCCTCATAACGTTACTTCTGCCATATTTATCCACAACAGCCTGAAATATAATAAAATACACATACAAATATATTTTACATGGCAAGTAAGTTTAGAGTAACAAAGACCTGGGATCTTAGGTTTTCAAAGCAAGATCATCACATTCTGGGGTCTGTGGTTTCAAAGCAAGATCATTACACTTGTACTTGTAGAGAAGTTACACTTCAAAACCTTCAAAATTTGCATGTGAAAACCTATGCAACCCTTCCCCACCCAAACCCCACACAAGAGCAAGACATATATTGAGTACATTAATTGGTGCTTGGGATTGAATACATGTATATTTCCACCTATCACAAAAGATTTTGGCCTAATCAATGATTGCAAATAAGAATTCCTGATCTGACCCCCTAATGCTGCCTTAGACACTATGTTTATGTATTATTTAAAATTAATTGATACTTATTTTCTACAAAACAAAAGCTATTTAAAAAGCATGACCTGACGAAAACCTTTCTATTTTTTCCTTCTTTATTTAGACTTTATAGTGAACAAGGTCACCTGCGAAAACAAATATACTTCATACAATAGGTAAAATTATTGAAAATCTATACATAAGTAAATTGCATTTTTGTTGTGAGAGATTTTAAATTTTCAGTATTTAATTATAACCAGCGGGAATTTCTATCAGGTTTACAATTTTGTTTGAAGATCTACTCTTAAATTAAAATCGATAGTAATATAAATCTATTATATTTGTGGATATGTATATTGTTATAAAGGGAAAGTCTGTTGCACTAAGCTGTCAGACATAATAACTTATTTCAGATCGATTGCAATCGATTACTACTCAAAATTTTTGCTCAAACTTTTTTGGCCTCTTGAAATACATATCCATTTTCTCTGATTTTATCAGGATTTTTTTTTTCTGATTTATTAGTACTGATTTTCATTCTAAACCAATTTATTTTATGATAGGTGAAAAAGCGCAATATACTGTTGTTCAATTATGACGAAATAAGATTTGTCTGAAAACTAAACTTTGGTCTTTTAGTCCATAATTTTTTTGACCACATGATTTCAAGAAAGAAAACGCAATGGAATGCACCTTCCATATTTTGATTGCATGGTGTCACCTGACTGCACTATCAAGGTTTGTTCTGTTAATCGTGGTACCAGGAAACTTCATGAACAAGGAACAAATTTTAAACATGCATGAAATACCACTTTTCCCGTGATTTACCTGATAGTGCAGCAGCGACACTAAACAATAAAGGGCTATGCGAAGCGCAGCATGATACGACCGCAGCATGCCAACCACTGAAATTTGAACAAGTGTAAAATAAAATGGATGTGGACACAGTAATTTGCTGGACACAATAAGGACCTTGACACATCAATTAACTGGACACAAACTAGTGAAAATAAAAAATTAGTCCTTTTAATCCCTTATTACTAGGATATTGTAAGAGCTAAAAAATTGCTAAAAAATTCTGTTGACTACCATCAAGAGAAATCCAAAGAAAAAAACTCAGGTTGAAATCCAATGACACATAATTCAGCCCCTTTGACCCATTACAGCTTGAAAACCAAAGAACAACGCAAAATATACTGCCATATCACTGAAAGATTACAATGAGAACAATCTAAAGATAAAAATCCCCTCAAAATCTAATGAAAAATAAAGACTTCACATATTTCTAATAATTGCAATTTCGACCCCTTTGACCCCATATAGCTCGGACACAGTAAGAGCTACACCAAATCTGTTGACATACTACTGAAAGCCTACAATGTGAGGAATCTAAAGAAAAAAATTCCATTGAAATCCGATGAAAAATAAAAATTTCAGGTAATCTACATGTTTGCAATTTTTGCCCCATTGGGCCCCTCATTGATTGGAAAAGAAACAGGTTATCAAAAATCTAATGGTGCAGTGCTTTGTTAATTTTTCATAAGGAATCCACTGCAAAAAACTGCATCAATATCTGACTAAAAATAAAAAAATTAAAATTTTTGAAATTCGCCCCTTTTGGGCCCCATTTATCTCGTGAACGGTACATGCTACATGAAATCTGTTGGATAGCGCTGATTGGAAATTTCCTCAGGAAGACACTGAAAGAAACCCCATCAAAATCCGATAAATAATAAAGATTTTACAGTAAAATATGTGAAAACATCAAATTTAACCCTATTTGGCCCCTTTTTTAAAAACGGGTTGGGGTACAATGACCAAAACTTAGCCAAGCCTTCCTTTTGTGCCAAAGAATATTGTGTTAAAACTTCATAAGGATTGGTCAAATGAAACTAAAGTTAATGACTAAAAACAAAAGTGTCTACAGACGACAATGACAATGACGACAACGACGACAGCACCATACCATTATACGACCTCAAAAATTTTTGCGGTAGTATAAATAGCAGGATGGTGAATTCCATTAATGCAGTATTCCCCTGCTTTTGTCTTCTAGTGTATTGAATGAGATGTTTACTCAAATATCTTGTCACCTGAATTTCTTAATGAAGTAGAAAACTTACTCCAGATGGAAACTCGTTGAAGTTTTGATTTTCCATCAGGGAACTGTAGTTTCTAACCCTGGGATTGCCTGTCTCATTTAAATACACTGGTGAGTTATGTACTTCTCCTAGGCGATGCTCGATCTTCCTCAGCTGTAATAAAACAAAAATATACATAACTATGTCTCATTTTTTAATTTTTTTTTTTTTTTGGATTCCAACATTTTTATATGAGGGGGGGCCGGCCCTTTTTCGGGATGTCGGGATTGGATGTTTTTAACCCCGGGATTTCGGGATTTTTATGATTTAAGCCCGGGATTTCGGGAAAATTATTCACCGGGAATCGGGATTTCATCAGTCTTTAAGTTTCTTTGTAGTTCGGGATTTCGGGATTTAGAAAAAATAAAGTCGGGATTCCGGGATCAGACCCCCTCCGGCCCCCCCCTCTTATATGATTACTTGATAACTAGGCTGATAAGTCTTTTAACTAGAGGTCTTTCCAGTGGGGAAAACACTTTTCTTGGTTTCAGCAAACAAATTTGTTTTTGTTTTTTTGCTCTGATTGATACCATAGTGAAACATGAAGGGTAATACTAGTAGGTGTAAAATGTGAAGGGTTACAGTTGTGAAATGTGAAAGACTCCAGTTGTGAAATGTGAAGAGTAACAGTTGTGAAATGTGAAAGGTTACAGTTGTGAAATGTGAAATGTGAAAGGTTGCAGTTGTGAGATGTGAAGGGTTACATTTGTGAAATGTGAAGGGTTACAACTGTGAAATGTAAAGTAATGTGAATGGTTACAGTTGTTAATGTGAAGTGCTACAGTTGTGAAATGTGAAGTGCTATAGTTGTGAAATGTGTAAGGATAAAGTTGTGAAATGTGAAAAGTTACAGTTGTGAAATGTGAAGGGTTATAGTTGTGAAATGTGAAGTTTAACAGTTGTAAAATGTGAAGGGTTACAATTGTGAAATGTGAAAGGTTACAGTTGTGAAATGTGAAATACTATAGTTGTGAAATGTGAATGGTTACAGTTGTAGAATGTGAAGTGCTATAGCTGTGAAATGTGAAGGGTTACAGTTGTGAAATGTGAATGGTTACAGTTGTGAAATGTATAAAGGGTTACAGTTGTGAAATATGAAGGGTTACAGTTGTGGAATGTGAAGGGTTATTTGAAATGTGAAAGGTTACAGTTGCAAAGTGTAAAATGCTATATTTGTGAAATGTGAAGGGTTAAAGTTGTTAAATTAGAAGCAGTTGTTTAGCATTATTTGTAGATGTTTTCATTATAAGAATCATTTGCTTCAACAGCAAATACTGATTTAAAGTCAGGTGATTTTACCCATGTTCTACCACATAATAACTATGTGTATATGCATCATAGTGGAAAATTTATCTCTTCCATCCCGAGACTGGACCCCATGTAACATATCTGATATCTTAATATGATTTATAAAATAATGTTTCAATATCTTCTTTGTTTATTTAATTTTGTACTAGAACGCAACTGTCACTACATGCAAAACGAATTTAAATGTTGTCTTGTTATTTTTTATAAAAAAAATAATTTTCTCAGTTTAGAAAGACTATTTTGTTTCAAATCATGAAATTTACAACAAAATATAATTTGTTTGTCAATGAGTGAACATACCAAACCAGTCAAGGTCAAAATACTAATGTTAAATTTCTGTGCAGTCGGTCATAACGGGTCTAAATTTTTCATGCATCCATTGAATCGGAAAATAATTATTATGTTTAATTAGTCACAATACACAAACTGATTAATATCTTGAACATAATAAGATAAATGCTACAGTTACCTGTAAGGTATTATAAACTAAATCTACCTTGATCAATTTAAAATGTTATAACTAGATAGCTTGTTTAGATCCATCAAGAACACGAGGGGGTCTACAAGCTTTCCTTAATCTTTAAACATGTACTTTTTTAACCATAGTGTCTAAAATGAACTTTAACTGTCCTTTGGTATTGGTAGTCTTATTTCAATTTTCCTCTGGAAAGTGTTATAAATTTAATAAAAGAAATTGGTACTAGTGCACTACCACACAGCTGCTACCAAAACAAAGAAGACTGCATCTTAAATTTGACACATCTGGTCTAGCAGCTGTACAATGCCTAGCTAGGACATTACAGGCATGACAGGAATATGTCAGATGTTACTGAAAGCTTCTGAAATATTTTTTCATTAAACTTAGCAATGGAAATATACACTTCATTTATTGGCCATTTCAAATGTCAGTTCTCACTTACTTTAAATGGAATTAACAATGACCAGGACATAATGAGTACATCAAAATTTCAGGATGTTATGGGTCTATGAATTCAGTACGAGAACAAACAATGTAACTCAGGCACTCAATAATCCTGCTTTACTAATAGAGTTCCCAATATAGACCAGCACTTTCATATACTAGTACATGTACATGCAAATGAAATGGAAATTCAATACACTTGCTTTTTTTTAAGAAAGAAGTAAAATATAAACAAAGGGCTGAATAAAAGTCAGCACTGATAAAACTTCAGCAAAATCAAATGCTGCACTTTAATGTGAACATGTTTTCAATCTATTTATCGTCTTATGTTGAAACAAAACTAAAGGATTTCTTAAGGCAAGCGGAATGTGTAGGAATATGATACAAACTCCTTTGGAGATAGAGCTTAGTACTGGATATGTTGATTTCAATATATCTGGTTGAACAGAATTTTAATGTCATTATATCAATGTCTACAGGTACTAGCTTATTTTCATGCAAGGGTTTATAGGTCTTTATTTGACATATTGCTTCTTTCATTTTTTTTGTTTTTTTGTGACAATTGATGAAAGTGGCACACACAAACTAAATTCTCTTGTTCCTTAAATTGTGAAATGACATTTCATTTTTTGTATGTGTTTACATGTGTACAGTATCCAACTACGACCCTCATCCTGCTTTAGAGATCTAGAGCAGTACACTTATCAGACTTCAAATTGTCTTCACTTGTGTCTTTCAACTTCAAAGATTATCAGAAATCTCCACTACTACTGAAAACATTAAATTAGAAAGTAATACATGATTATGCCCCCTCAAAAGTGATTTTAAGATGAAGCACAATGCAAGACTTTCAAAGTAGGAGCTCTTTTGTGTTTGGAGATATAAACAGGTCCTGGAAAGAGGAAAACTGGTACCAGACTGTATTCCTGTGCAGTTCATGTATTTGCTCATTATGGGAATTTCCCTCCATATTTTAATGTAATAAGAGAATCATATTATCAACTGGAGAGATCCATATAAGTAGTACAACAACATGTACATCACTGCCTCTGATACATGTACTTCATAACCTCTAATCTTCCACTTAAAATTTTATTTCATCATTTGTGTATTGAACAATCCTTTTCACCGATCAGACAAAGTTTACTTGGTATAATTTTTATGCATTCCATGCAACATGCCATGCATTATGTATACCTATCTACAATGTATTTGCAATGCATGGATTTGTTTTATGCTGTTGCATATTAAATATCTTTAAACACTGCAAAACACCTGAATGCATTAATTCTTTAATGTTAACACTTCTAGATGCAGCTAGATAAAAGCATAACTTGTTAAGAAAGAGTTAACATAAGAAATGAAGAGATACATGCTACGGAAGCATGGAAGGTACGTGTAAAAATTTTTTTTCTCTATCTCGTGGCCACAACATACCAAGTCGTGGCCACGAGATACTAAGTCGTGGCCATGAGATAGCTATGTCATGGCCACAAGATTCTATCTCATTCCCACTAGACACTAAGTCATGGCCACGTGTTAATAACTCGTTCCCACGACAGAATATGTCATGGCCACGAGATACTTATATACTATGAAGCCTTCAACAAGGAGCTTTGCTCATACTCATAGCTTTCTCGTGGCCATGACATAGTAAGTCGTTGGAACGAGATAGTATCTCATGGCCACGACATAGTATGTCGTGGGAACGAGTTAGTATCTCGTGGCCTAGACTTAGTATGTCGTGGCAACGAGATAGTATCTCTTGGCCACGATATAGCCATGCTAAGTCGTGGCCACAACTTAGTATCTCATGGCCATGACTTAGTATCTCGTGGCAACGATTTAATATCTCGTGGCCACAACTTAGTAAGTCATGGGAACGAGATAGTTACTATCTCGTGGCCACGACTTAGTATGTCATGGGAACAAGTTAGTATCTCGTGGCCACGACATAGCTATCTCATGGCCACAACATACTAAGTCGTGGCCACGAGATACTAAGTCGTGGCCATGAGATAGCTATGTCATGGCCACAACATTCTATCTCGTTCCCACGAGATACTAAGTCATGGCCACGTGTTAATAACTCGTTCCCACGACAGAATATGTCATGGCCACGAGATACTTATATACTATGAAGCCTTCAACAGAGCTTTGCTCATACTCATAGCTTTCTCGTGGCCATGACATAGTAAGTCGTTGGAACAAGATAGTATCTCGTGGCCATGACATAGTATGTCGTGGGAACGAGTTAGTATCTCGTGGCCACGACTTAGTATGTCGTGGCAACGAGATAGTATCTCTTGGCCAGGACATAGCCATGCTAGGTCGTGGCCACAACTTAGTATCTCGTGGCAACGATTTAATATCTCGTGGCCACAACTTAGTAAGTCATGGGAACGAGATAGTTACTATCTAGTGGCCACGACTTAGTATGTCGTGGGAACAAGTTAGTATCTCGTGGCCAAGACATAGCTTTCTCGTGGCCACGACATAGCTATCTCGTGGCCACGACTTAGTATGTCGTGGCCACGAGATAGAAAAAAAAATTCACATGTCCCCTCCATGCTTCTGTAACATGCAAAGCATTATAGCCTGTGTAAAAATACAAACTGAGCTACTTAAAGTCTTCTAAGCATAACTTATTACATACTTAGTACAGATATGTTCTGTTTTGCACAAATCAGCCTTGGCGTTGTAATACTAGCTTTATAAATAGCATGTAAATTTACACAAATTAAAACATGACTTTTCCATTTAAGTCCAGTTATCATCCCTTGACCCATATCAGCACATCAACTAACATCTGAGGATCATACACCTGCCAATACGGAAATGGCGTGCATTAATCTATACAGTTGAACTCCGATAGCTTAATCACCATGGAAGCCTCTAACCATTTCTCTATTCCCATATATAACGCTAGAGCTGTCGCAGATATGGCAGCCAGTTGTACCCCGTTAATTGAACCCTGAATCAATATGCCAAGTGTAAATCAATTTGTGTGTGTGTGGACACAAAACAATTTTGGACACAGTACAAATGTGGACACAATATAAGTATGGACGTAATGATATTATTCCCCCTTTTTTCAAGAAAATATTTAAACACAAATTATCTCCCCTTCAAAATTTCTGACAACAACCATATGACTTCATGCCCTTTTTTCATCCGTGTAACATTTCATCAAAATACCAGAACCTGTTTAAGGGGCCATGCGCTGACAAGTTTTGTCCCCTCTTTTTCAATAAAAATGTTCAAAGATGAAATACCTCCCCTTCAAAATTTCATGCAGCAACTACATTACTTCATGCACATTTTCAGGTGGTGTACTAAGACTATGTAACATTTCATCAAAATCCAAGCAGCCATTCAGGAGAACATGCGCCGACATGGTTCATCCCCCTCTTCTGGAAAATATTCAGACGAATTATCTCCCCTTTAAATTTTCGGACAGCAACCATATTACTTCATGCACATCTTCAGATGGTGTACTACAACTGTGTAAAATTTAGTCGAAATCCAAGCAGCTGTTTAGGAGAACATGCACTGAAAAGTACATGGAAGGACAAACTGAAAGACCGACAAGGTGATTCCTATATACACCCCAACTTTGTTTGCGGGGGTATAATAAGAGGACAAAAGTCTGAGTCTGAAATATACTGTTTATAGTACAGCTAAATACTTCTGAAACAATTTTTCATATAAGTTGATTGACTGGAACCTAAGTTATTGATCACGAACAAAACTGTATAAAGACATCCCTGCTGACGACAAGGAAACGACGACAGCGCAATACCATATATGACCTAAAAAATTTTGCAGCGTTTTTAAAAATATTTCAGACAGCCTGTCATCTGAGAGAAATCAAACAGGGAATCATAATAAAATAGTTACCTCTGACCTTGCTTTGCCCACATTGTTCCATGCTCTTGCAAAATCTGCAATAGAAAAAGAAAGTACAGATTATAAATGTGTAATGAAGTAATTGGTCATTGTGGACCCATAAGGAAGGTTCCAGGACTGTCGATAATTTCCTTGTTTGATTGGTCATTGTTAACTCGTAAAAAAGGTTCCATGACAGTCTATAATTTCCTTGTTTGATACAAAACTATCCAATGTGTAGTTTTTGAAGTCCCCACAGGGGTTTCTAAACAAACAAGGGTAAATCATTAATGTCCCTGTTGCCTTACAGTGGGGGGATAAAAACTACAGCAAACACCAAAAGATGGCAGGCATATGTATGCCTCAGGCACATACATGAAAAATTTAGTAAGCATGAAAGAATTACAAAATTAAAATGTACATACATTTTCTTCTGTTAAGTATCAATGTAACATTATAAAAGAGTTCAAATTAGCCTTCAACAATAAGTGAAAGTTTCCCTTTCTGTCCCTCCTTAATTATGCCCAAAAATGTAATAACCCATCTAAAGCAAACAATGGTCTTGACAGGGCAAATAAGTTTCAAGAGATGCCACGACCATATTGTTTAATTATCTCAACGATCTACAACCCAAGCTGAGCTGAAATTTAACATTTTATTATACAATGTCCTTTCGGAGTATTTTTCATTTGATAGATCACACAAATATCCTCAATTTGATGTTTATTTAAATGAACATTTCATTTATTGTGTGAGGTACTCTGAATATTTGCATAGTTTATCAAACAAATAGTTTATAACAATGAGGTAGATATACAGTTCAATCTTTATAAGAAAATATACAGAAATACGAGTAATGAGAAGTCTTCTCTGGTGGGCAGCACCCAAATATGCATGTATAGTTGCACAAGTACATATGAATTGCCAATACTAACATTGGCAACTAAAATTTGAGTGAGTAAAAAAACTTGCCAATAAATGACTGCAGTACACTTATATTTTATAGTCGATATATCATCACCTTGGTCATATTTCAATTCTTATTCCTTAATCAATTTTAAAAATTGCTACCATCTGTTTCTGAAACAGATGAAGACAATTTTCCACATTGGTTAAAAACAATTGCTGAACCAATCTGACAGTTTTACAACTCAGTTGTTGCTATCAAACTGTAAAATTGGTTCAACAATTTGAAAAGTTGATACTTACCTCTGGATATCTTCTTAAACTTTATTGTAGATGTACTAAAGAAAACTGCCTTTGTAAGGCATATTTTTTTTCTTTGGATAGGGAAATTCTTAATTTTACTTTTGGAAATATTTCTCAATCTTTTTTTATAATCTTTGATATGAACACAAATTTTAATCTTGTAATGCCATTTCTAGCACATTTTTTTATATTTTTGTATCTGTATTTTTATCATGAAGATCATTTTTGGGAGGAAAAGGTGAAAGTACTAATTTATTTAGGGGAAATAATTATATCACATTTATCATGTTTATGATCTCCCTTGTTATTTTTTCATTTTTCCATTTTTACAATAAAGGGCTATGCAGAGCGCAGCATGATACGACCGCAGCATGTCGACCACTGAAATTTGAAAAAGTGTAATTTAGAGCAAATTTGGACACAGTTAAAACAGCTTGACAGTAATTAGATGGACACAAAAAAAGCTTGATACAGTAATTAGCTGGACCCAAAATAGTAAAATTAAAGCTTACAATGAGAATAATCAAAAGAAAAAATCCCATCAAAATCTGATGAAAAATAAGGATTTCGCATATTTCTTATAATTGCAATTTTGGCCCCTCTGACCCCTTATAGCTCGGAAATGATATGAGCTACACCAAATCCATTGAATACTACTTATAGCTTACAATGAGAGGAACGCAAGGAATAAAATCCCATCAAAATCTGATGAAAAATAAAGATTTCACATATTTGTAATAATTGCAATTTTGGCCCCTTTGACCCCTTGTAGCCTGGAAGCAGTAATAGATACATCAAATCTGTTGACATACTACTGAAAGCTTGCATTGAGAGGAATCCAAAGAAAAAATCCCATTAAAATCTGATCTAAAACTAGAATAACTGCTCACAAAAACATACCCCCCGCTCCCCCATTTGATTCCAGATGTAACCCCTCCCCCCAAAAAAAAATCAAAGTCAAATAAAAATTTTAAATAGCTGGTGCACAATGACAATATCTACTGAACATTCTGTGAAAGTTTCATTGGATTCACCAAGTGGTCTAGGAAGAGTTGTCGCCACAAAGTGTGTACCCATATGTCAGAGAGTAAAAAAATCAACCAAAAAAACAACAACAAATAATAAGAAAAGAAAATCTAATCAAATTTTCAAATAGCAGGTGCACAATGGCAATATGTACTGAACATTCAGTGAAAGTTTCATTGAATTTCATCAAGTGGTCTAGGAGGAGTTGTTGCCACAAAGTAGGTACCCTAGGGTGGACGGACGAACAAACAGACGGAAGGACGGACGAACGGACGGACAGACACCATGATCACTATATACCACCCGCTAAAGCGGAGGTATAATAAGATTTCACATATTTCTAAAAACTGCAATTCTGGTCCCTTTGACCCCTTATAGCTCAGAAACGGAAAGAGCTACACAAAATCTGTTAACATACTAATGAAAGTTTACAATGAGAGGAATCTAAAGAAAATAAAGGGCTACGCCGAGCGCAGCATGATACAACCGCAGCATGTCGACTACTGAAATTTCAACAAAAGTAGTTTAAAGTGAATGTGGACACAGTAAAGAGCTTGACACAATAATTAGATGGACACAAAAAGAAGCTAGACACAGTTATTAGCTAGAAACAAAATAGGGAA
>MJUU01040521.1:190976-202847 GCA_002080025.1 Modiolus philippinarum
TGAAATTCGCCCCTTTTGGGCCCCATTTATCTCGTGAACGGTACATGCCACGTGAAATCCGTTGGCATACTCCAGATTGGAAATTTTCTAAGGAGTTTACTGAAAGAAACCCCATCAAAATCCGATATATAATAAAGATTCTACAGTCAAATATGTGAAAACAACCAATTTAACCCCTTTTGGCCCCTTTTCCTTAAACGGGCGGGGCTAGGAACATAAAATTATAGCCCGGGCTAAAGCATGTGCCAAGAAACATCATACTAAAATTTGAAAATGATCTGTTCACTGGAACCAAAGTTATGCTGTCCACAGACACAAAAATACCCAATTTTACCCCTTTTTGGCCCCTTTTTCTGAAACGGGTGGGGCCATAAACCCGAAATTAAAACCCGGGATAGCCATTATGCCAAGAAACCACATACTGAAATTTGAAGATGATCCGTCCACTAGAAACAAAGTTATGCTGGCCACAGACGCCGACGCCGACGCCGACGCCTGCGCCATAACATAATACGACCGCAAAATTTTTGCTGTCGTATAATACCCAATTTTACCCCTTTTTGACCCCTATGACCTTGACCTTTGACCCTAATTTTTTGCATATTTATGTTCCCCTTGACAAGACCTATACACTGGCCAAGTATTAAAAGTCTATCTTACATAGTTCAAAAGTTGTTTATTACCATAAAAACACCCAATTTAACCCCTTTATTCTAAAACAGATGAAGCCCCTTTGGGCCTCTTGTTTATTGAAATAGTTGTAATTGTTAAAAGTATCTGTTTAAACATGCTTTAAGAAACTTACAGAAAAATACTGCATCAAGATCTGACAAAAAAAATTGAAAAATTCATTTTTTTCCATTTGTCCCCCTTGGGCCTCTTGTTTCTCAAAAACGGTAAATGCTACCTCAAATCTGTTGACATACACCGATTGTGCAATTATTAGCAATAACATAATACAAACCCCGTCTCAATACGATAAATAATAAGGATTCTACAGTCAAATATGTGAAAACAGCCAAATTCACCCCTTTTTAACCTCTGTGACCTTGACCTTTGACCTGACCTAATTTTTTTTTTGCATATCTATGTTCCTCTTGACTAGACCTATACACATGCCAAGTATCAAAATTCTACCTAATTTAGTTCAAAAGTTATAGCCAAGGTTAAAGTTTCGGACGCACAGACAAACAGACAGATAGGACAAAAACAATATGCCCCCAAATTTAAACTATAATCCAACAAATTCATATGTACATTTAGAATTTATTTAATATGATTGAGGGAGAGATTAATGAAATGTAAAGCAAATTCAAAACAATATATCTTATAAAAACACAACAGGCATTTTAGTTATATCTCGTAGTGTTCATGGTGTACGCAGGTAACTGTTGTATCTTGCAGTACATGCATTTTACTTACATATGTACAGGTAACTCTATTGTATCTTGGAGTGTATGAATTTTATGTACAGGATTGGGAGTTTTAAGCTCAGGAATTCAGGATTCACCAGAAATCAGGATTTCATGGGTTCTTAAGTTCCTTTAAAGTTCTGGAATTTGGGATTTAATTAGTAAACACTAGAAAAACTGTAAGCAAAGTTCACAAAAACATGCTCCCCCATTTGATTCGAGATGTAAAAAAAAAAAAATCACCTTCAAAATAAATTGAAGTCAAATCAATTTTTTAAATAGCTGCATCTGGTGCACAATGGCAATATGCACTGAATACTCTGTGAAAGTTTCATTAAATTTCACCAAGTGGTCTAAGGGGAGTTGTCGCCACAAAATATGTTCCCTATGGTGGACGGAATAACAAACGAACAGACGAACGAACGGACGGACACCATGATCACTATATACCACCCACTAAAGCGGGGTGTAAAAAAGTTTCGAACACCTCCAGACCCCCCTCAGTTTAATCTAAAGGTGCATGTACATGTACATACAGGTACATGTTACTTATATGTGAGGTGTTTATTATTAATAGTTTTGCACCTGAGACATATTCAAGAAGAATTTCCCCTTGTGTACATTTGTCTTTAACTACAAAGATAATGAATTGCGGAATAGGTTAACGAAATTAAAACCACACAAAAATATCCCCTTTTACAGTATGCATTTTATGAACAGGTGACTTTGTTGCATCTTGTAGTGTATTCATTTAACATACAGGTAACTTAATTGTATCTTTCAGTGTTTTCATTTTAAAGCCATGAAATGGCTGGAGAGTTGTTAAAATGACAAGAAAAAAATCATGTGAGGCTTCAAGCCTATTAACAGCTCTAAAAGATGATCTTCGTGCTTCTGATAAAATATAGTGCGCAAGTTTCTTTCAAATTCTTACACATTGTGTATTTAAATTATTTTCTTCTATTTCTTGAGTTGAAAACGATGTTGTTATATTTAATTGAGAACAATATGCAAATATGCATGTTTATCAAATTACTTGTTTTTTTTATATTGAGACTCGGGTCAACGAGCCTGCCGTGTAGTAATTTGTCAAAGATGAAAATAACATTTGTTTACCTGTGACATGTGTATTGCATATATTTATAGCGATGAAATCGACAAGCATACGAAATCACACAACCCATTTATTTTCATGTATTACGGAAAACCTTAATGCAGCAGTTCTACGAAGATTGCCACGTGTAGATTTTCAGGGCTTCCAAGTTTCAGCTCCAACAGAGCTTTGATATTTATATACTGGCAACTGTACAAGTGTATAAGTGATTTATATACAGGTAATTTTAGTGGATATTGCAGTGAATGCAATTTACACACAGGTAGTTTGTATAATGCAGTGTATGCATTTACATACAAGATATTGTATCTTGCAGTGTATGCATCTTAGGTACAGGTAACTTTGTTGTATCTTTTTTTGACAGATTTCATTTCAGTGGCGGATTTAGGGGGCCCAGTCCCCCCTTAGGTTGGAAAATATTTAAAATTCCTAGGGTTTGGTTTTTAAAAAATTGATGGTGTTCCATGGAACACTTGTGTCGCCTGCACTACAGAAGAGCCATTTGACCTCTAAAATCTGTAAAATCAAAATTGTAAGTATCAGGTGGACAATTAAATCAAGTGATCAACAAATTCTGAAAGGTTGGTTGGAATGACTTACAGTTTTAAAAGAATACCACATTAACAAACTTAATTAACAAATGAACTATTTTGGCTCAGTGAACCTCAAAAATCATTTAAATCAAAATATTATACATGTGTATATCAGATGCACAACAACATAAGGTGAACAACATATCCTGCAAGTTTGGTTGGAATCTGACTTATGATGGAGTTGAGGATTTAAATAACCAGAATAACAAATGACTGAGCAACTTTGGCTAAGTGAACCTCTAAAATATGTAAAATCAAAATTCTAAGTTTCAGGTGCACAACATATCCTGAAAGTCTGGTTGGAATATTAATTGGACTAGCAATTTTGAAGGAGTTGCAGATTCAAAACCGACAGACTCACAAATGAGTAATTTTGGCTCATTGAACCTCTAAAATCTGTAAAATCAAAATTCAGAGTATCAGGTGCACAACTACACCAAGTGAACAACATATCCTGAAAGTTTGGTTGGAATCGGAGGATTCAAAAACCAATAGACGAAGACGACGACGGTTAGTAATCCCTATGTGTCGACTTTGCTTACAGCAGGCGACACAAAAATTGGGTGGTCCCCCCCCGGAAAAATTTTGATCTGATGTTTCATGCTTGGTAATGGGTTTTAGACATCCATATTTGAGCCATCTAAGTTCATATAAAAACAGAATTCTGCCTGAACTTCAGTCTCTACAGCAAATTAACTGCTATTCATATGGCAAATCAAAATGAAGGTGATAAAACAGTTTGGTAACAACTGTTTTTAGCTTCTACTTTCCCTTATCCTTGGGACATACCTTGGACAAGGCTTGGGACATACCTTGGACAAGGCTTGGGACATACCTTGGACAAGGGAAAGGATACAGAATATGAAAAACTAGAGGATGACATTCCCTTGTGCAAGGTTTTTTTGTCTACCAGTGTTCCAGCTAGGATTTAAAAGGGGCAGGGCGCCAGTCCTGAAAAGGGCACTTTAGCGTGCTGACTGAAATAGGAAATGGGCACTTATGTGCGATGATCGTTAATTTAAAAGGCGTACAAAACACGATCTGGAAGTGAAGGATAAGGACAGAAAGAGTGATGTTAAGGGCATGAAGGGCACTGCAAGAGGCGTCAGGGGCGCTGCAAAGGGCACCAAGGGTGCGGCGCCCTTCTAAAATGGGCTAGCGGGAACACTGTCTACACAGGCAAGACGCATACAGACAACCACAATGCTGCCACAAACACATTTATTTGTACAGATAATGGACATACAAATGGATTTAGAGGGGTAGAACAATGCCTCCCCTCCAACATTGTTCTTGGGGCACAAAAAATAACTTATTTCATGAATATAACAACGTAAATTTTAACACAAAAGGAATTATGCGATAAAAGTGTCTTAACTGTTGAAAAGAATAAAAACTTTACCATACTGACCAATAATACATTTTCACAAACTGTATGACCACTAAAAACAAATTCCATCGTTTACAAAATAGTATATCTCTCACAGGTAAATACCTCAAACATGTAGGAATGTTTCCTTTGACATCTATTCAAATTATCTTTCAATTTTACTGTTTTTAAATACAATTATATTCTTTCTAAACAGCTCAATTACATTTCTGTCAAAATATTTTAAACTTCTCCATATATTGTTTGCGAAATTTTCAAATTTTAAGTCTTCAAAGTTATGTGTAGGTTTACTGATATTATAATAAATTGGGGCTACTCTGGGTTTTCAGAATTTTCAACATATCATTCAGTAAATCATATATCTAAATTTTACCAAAGTTTGTTTAAAAGTAAAGCTCCGTCCTTAGCTGAATTTTGGCTTTCCTATTTAGATCCTTTTGGTTATTTGTTCTCTATCAGCTTTAACATGTTTTTCGGTTAATGGAATTAGAAAATCTGCACTGATGAGACATACAATGTACACAAGTGGTCGAAATTCGCATATGCAGAAAATAAATTAACATTAACTTCGGTATTTTGCTATATATTCTAAAACGTTTCCAGATTATTGCAAAATTTTTTAAAAATTACAAACTTTATGATTATTACTAGATTTTGTATCTGCTGAAATGATATGGCCAAAAAATAAAAGTGCTATTAGCACTCATATGGTTGCTTTCAAAGTTTAAGGCGATTTTCTGGTGCAAGTCCATTTTGTTGCTTATTTTTTCTATTTTTGCAATGAAAACAGTGTACTATACACATTTCTTTACTGTAAAGCAGGGTTACAAATAGTGAGAAGTGCAAGGCCAGTTAAATTTAATGTAATAGGTTGATTTCATCAAAGCTCATGAAAAAATATTGGGCAGTTGGGTGGAATTTATTCTTTATAATTTATTTTTCTTGTACAAAAAATGTGTGCTATAAAAGCAATAGCAGTGTTCCTTCCAATTAAGGACATAATTCCAGTTGTTTGCAACTCAGTGACTAAAGCTTTCTTGGTTATAACACCTGAAACAAGGCCATCCTAGTTGTAAAATATTGTCTTCAATTCATTGAAATATGAACATGATGCAGCAAGCCAGCTTTTCTTTTCAGTTTTGACAGCTACCACTGTCACATTATCACGACAGGGAAAACAGTCTTTCGTTAACTACCGGTAATGGCAGTATTTAAATATACGTAAACGTATATCTAATTCTTACCCAAATTAAAATACCAGAATTCAAACATGCTGGATTTGTTTGGGGCAAGTTGATTTTCTAGGGACAGGTGGGAATAAAAATCTACCAATTAATTCTAATTTGTGTAAAAGAAATAGCTTAGTCACAAGATAAAAGAATTTCTGCCATGTCAGCACTACATGCATTTGAACTGAATACAAATTCTAAAGACATCCAAATGTCATTTGAATAAAACATTTCATTTTTCAGAGCACTGCTGTAATTTTTGCTTGCTAATTTCTTCTACTAAAATGTTTTCCGTACAGAATGATTAACTATACTGTCTATAGTTATATTGATCCAGGTGTTAACAAATGTTCTGAATTTTCATTTTATCCTTGTCCAATGTCCCTATACTCTAAGAACATTTCATCTCTGGATGAATAACATGATGAAACAAAGTCAAGAAAAGGTATTGACCATGTATGTAAAGGTTCAATCTTTGAGATCAAGATGCACAACACAGTTTGAAATATAAGGTCTTCCACATACAACATTCTTCACCGACAAGAGCTGCAGCCGAATGGCAACCAGTTATACCCCCACTCATTCAACACCAAATCAATATGGAAAGTGCAAATTTAAGTGCGAGGGAATACAATACAGGTGTGGAAACAGTACAAATGTGGACACAATCATAACTTCAAGAAATAATGGGAAAAAAATAAAAGTTATGGTAAAACAGAAAGTAGATAAGTTAGGGACTTGAAAAAGGGACACACAGTACAACACATCTTACCAAACCTTCAAACAAATATCAAATCATTATAGCAATACACGTCTAAAAATACCCGAGGTGTAACTGCAATTGACAGAGGAGTTTTGTCAATTGCAGTTTACTTACCTAGAAGATTTTCCGCAAACCTCAAAAATATTGGAATGAAAAATTTTCTTACCTGAAGAAATTCTTCTCAGTTTATCAAATTGTTCAGTTACAATAGTTTTGATGAATTTATACAAACTGGAACTTTTAAAGGAGAAAAGTGAGGTTAATCTATAACTTTTACAACAATTTGGATAAAATAATAATTATTATCACATTTATTACAAAAATGACTGTGATATGATTTTTATAACTACATGTATTTTAATAAAATCAACATTTTTTTTCAAGACAATCACATTTTTTAAAATAAAATTTAAAAGTCATACTTTTTGGAAGGGAGATCACCAAGCAGAACATATTGCAACATTTATTAGCTCTCTTTCCAAAATACTGTGTTTTGGGGATTTTAATAAAAATTATTATAACTGGTGAATAATCTTCACTTTAATGTGTAATTGTATATCAAATAATGTATTGGATGCATGGATGTAAACTATTTGTAATGTTTTGTTATATTTTATCAAATACATGCAATAGTGAAATATGAAATATACTTTTCTCATAAATCATTCAAGTTATTTTAAATTCACTAGATGCTTTTAATTGATTGAACTAATACAAATGAGAAGAAATCTCCTGAGGTAAGAATTTTTTTCTTTGGTTTATATGAAACTGATTTCAGAAACTCTTCTGTCATTTGCAGTTAAACCTTGGGTATTCTAACAGGTGTATCGCTATAATACATACACAAGCTGAGAAAACCTTGACGAAAAATTTCAATATACGGCTATAATGAGAAAAATCAAAGTTTTCGTCAAACAGGAAGTAGATGAGTGATGGACTTGAAAAGGGGGCATACACTACAACACATACCAAAGCTTCAGACCAAATATCAAATTATTACTACATACGGCAGATTTTACAGTCAGGTGAAAATAAAGCTACCATTGATCATGTTGATCATAGAATTTTCAACAAGAAATAAACTCCCCAAAATGGTTATTTTATAATACCTTATAACAACTAGGGTCTGATTTGAATAAAAATAAATAAATTTGGCTAAAAAATAATAAGTTACCATCATTTAATGACAGGCACCAACGTTTTCACTTTTGATATGGGGCTTCAGATCTTTTACATTCTTAGAGTGCACTTGTATGCAGCTATTTCGTGAAAAGAAGTTTGAAAAGTATGCATATAAAGAAAATTAACTAGAGGCTCACATGAGCCTGTATCGCTCACCTGGTGACTGGTTTTATTCATTGTCACCAATAGTCCACCCATTCATACTATAAATCAGTTCACCATGTTACATTTTCATTCTTGGATGAGGTACAAACTAAAAATCACAAACTTTGGAAGGGATCACCCAAAGATAATTGTAACCAAGTTTGGTTCCAATTGGCTCAGTAGGTTCAGAGGAAGACATTTGAATGCATTTCCCGTAGAGTCCCATGTAAAACTATGTTCCATCTTGGATGAGGTAAGAACGTAAAAATCACAAACTTTAAAGGGAACCACCCAAGGACTATTGTGACCAAGTTTGGTTCAATTTGGCTTGGTAGTTTCAGAGGAGAAGATCTTTGGATGCATTTCCCATAGGGTCCCTATGTTAAACTACATGTATGTTCCCTGCTGGCGGCCATCTTGAATGAGGTATGAACATAAAAATCACAAACTTTGAAGGAAAACATCTAAAGACTATTTTAACCAAGTTTGATTCCAATTGGCTCAGTGGGTTCAGAGTAGAAGACATTTGAATGCATTTCCCATAGGGTCCCTATGTTTAACTGTGCTCCACGCTGGCAGCCATCTTGGATGACGTACAAATGTAAAAATCATAAACTTTAAAGGGGACCACCCAAGGACTACTGTGACAAAATTTGGTCCCCATTGGCTCAGTGGTTTCAGGGGAGAAGATCTTTGAATGCATTTCCCATAGGGTCCTATGTTAAACTATCTTCCCCCGCTGGCGGCCATCTTGGATGAAATGCGAACCTGCTGGACATATGTAGAAATTGTAGTTCTGGAAAACCTCAACACTTTTGCAATTCACATTTAACCTTTATCTTAAACAGTTTTTGAAATAAAAGTAAAAATAGTAATGGTGGATTACATGATACCCCGCCAAGTTTCACAAAATTTCTAAGTTAAAAGGGGCATAACTCCACAACGATGTGTACCGCTGAAACCCAAATTATACTTGGCCTGTGTTTTGTGGTAAACAATTTACATACAATGTTTAAGGACAGTTTGTTATTTCATTCACAAGTTATGAGTAAAAAACCCTAAAATTTGCAAAATTTCAAAGTTTCAAGGGGCATAACTCCAGAACCCCTTGGACCTCGGAACCCAAAATCAAACTTGACCCGAGTTTTGTGGTAAACAACTTGCATACCAAGTTTGAAGACCTTGTGTTATTTTGTTCACAAGTTATCAGTCGGAAACCCTAAAATTCGCAAAATTTCAAAGTTTAAAGGGGCATAACTCCAGAACCCCTTGGACCTCGGAACCCAAAATCAAAGTTGACCCAAGTTTTGTGGTAAACAACTTGCATACCAAGTTTGAAGACCTTGTGTTATTTTGTTCACAAGTTATCAGTCAGAAACCCTAAAATTCGCAAAATTTCAAAGTTTCAAGGGGCATAACTCCAGAACCCCTTGGACCTCTGAACCCAAAATCGAACTTGACCTGACTTTTTTGGTAAACAACTTGCATACCAAGTTTGAAGACCTTGTGTTATTTCGTTCACAAGTTATCAGTCGGAAACCTTTGGGGGACAGACGGACGGACGGACGGACGGACGGACGGACGGACACACGACTGAGGGTATCACATAATATCTCGCCACTTCGTGTGGCGGGGTATAAAAATGCTAAAAAAATTGTGAAAATTCAAAGAAAAAGCGGCAATAACTCCTATGTGGGTTGTCAAATTTTCTTCAAAATTGCAGGACATGTAGATCTTACTATGCTGAACATATTTGTTATAAAAACATCACTTCTATCTTCTACCATTTTCAATATATAAGACTAAAAGAAACGAAAAACTGAAAATTTTATGGAAAAGGGGCAATAACTCCAAGACGAGTAAACGGATATTCTCCAAAATTGCAGGGCAGGTAGATCTCATCATGCTGATCATTTTTAACCCTTGTCAGAATTTTGATATATCTGTAATGGTTTTAGAGTAATTTGCAAAACACAGCAATTTACCCCATGTTCTATTTTTAGCAATGGCCATGTTGTCTGGTCTACGGACATAAAAATCACAAACTTGAAAGAGCATACCCTGGTGATGATTCAGGCCAAGTTTGGTTAGTATTGGCCCAGTAGTTTCAGAGGAGAAGATCTTTGAATAAAAGTTAACGGACGGATCACGGACGGACAGACAACGGACCCTGAGTGATGGCAAAAGCTAACATGGCCTTTGGCCAGGTGAGCTAAAAAGCAGGCAAGAAAGGAAAGAAAAAACAAAGAGGACCTACTAACGTTTACAACATTAGGACTTTCTAACGTTCGCAAAAGTTATATTCCCACTGTATGCACCAATCAACTCGTAATGTTTCCAGTCAGCTATCAATGAATAGATTAAATATTGGTTTATACTTAAATAGAGTACTCTCCCCGTTAAATCGTGGCAATACACGTTCCATAGTGCTGATTTCGGTATGTATCGTAACGATCGCACGAGGTTACAGTACGTTTTATAACGTTATCTACATTTGTGAAAAATGACTTACTCTCGGTAATAACTTTCCAAAACTGATGCAGGGGAATATCAAAAACATCATCGTGGATGTACTGCAGCAAATTACTGCAAACCAAACACTGGGATTTATTTTTGAATGTGTAACAAAATTGCAGGATAATGATGAGAATATTAAATCAGCAGGACGGAATAGCTTCAGAGTCAATTTTATCATCTGAATTTATAGTTTGACAACTTCGGGGACACATGATTCTATTTTGGGAATCTGACCTCAGATACTAACAGTTTGTATAGAATTCTGCCTCACTTTGGAGCGAAATTACTTACGTTTACACAAGACTATCCCACGACAATGAATCGGACAGAAATGAAAATCCTAACGTTCGCAAAAAATTAAAGAGCCAATAAGTTCGTTCCTTCTGATGGAGATCATAATGATATCGATGTCACATATTCTTAACGACCAATGAAATATCAAATTACTTATGTAGACTAAAATAACCAATAGGGAATTCCCCCATACCAACATGAAAATATGCGAAAGCTACTGACTACAGACGACGGATTGATCATAACATTCACTGCATTCCCAAAAGTGTGCATTTTTTACAGTACAATGCTGTATCACTTGTTATTCACTAACCAGATCTAGAGGCTCCCAGGAGCCTGTATTGCTCACCTGGTTTTCAGTTGCCACAATCAAGGTAACAATGTAAGTTATACAGTTGATCTTCAGTTTCTCAAACTTTCGCAGGTCAAACACCTCTAATATCTTGAACTGTTTTTAAAGTCTTATCATGTTTTATTATATTTCTTTGTTGGGATTTTTTGATAAAAAACGTTCTTGCTAAGGACCACTTTCGACACCAGTTTTGAAGTCAAGACGTCATTTTGTAAATGGCAGTCAACAAACAATTTTCAATGTAAAGGTTTTGAAGTCGCAACATCAATATCAATCTGGTAATCAAATTTCTTGGAAATCGGACAATGTTGAATTTTCCCGCCTTTTCGGAAGCCATTTTAAATATGGCGGTCAACGAACAATTTTTAACATCATTTTTGAAGTTGCGACATCAGCACCTATTTGGAAACCAAATTCATTGAAATCAGACAATGTTGAATTTTTCCGCCTTTTTTTGCAGCCATTTTGAAAATGGCGGTCAACGAACGACTTTCAACACCGGTTTTGAAGTCGCAACATCAATATCTACTTGGAAACCAAATTTCATTGAAATCAGACAATGTTGAATTTTCCAGCCTTTTTTGGCGGCCATTTTGAAAATGGCGGTCAAGGAACAATTTTCAACACCGGTATTGAACTCGCAACATCAAGATCTATTTGGAAACCAAATTTCATTGAAATTGGACAATGTTGAATTTTCCGTCTTTTTTGGTGGCCATTTTGAAAATGGCGGTCAAGGAACAATTTTCAACATAGGTTTTGAAGTCGCAACATCAATATCTTTTTGGAAATCAAATTTCTTTGCAAGATTCGGAAAATGTTGAATATGGCGTTCAATGAACAATTTTTAACATTAGTTTTGAAGTTGCAACATCAAGACC